>LUGF01039309.1:12992-31206 GCA_001625245.1 Calycopis cecrops
ATAGTCCCCAAGGAGGAGAAGTCTAGCCTTTTGACCAGCCTGTTGCTTGTAGATTGTAGACCCTCCAAAATGGTAGCTGAAGGCACACGCAGGGGTTTAATCGGTAAGGGCATCCCAGTTGCCGAGCCAGAGAATGTACACGGTTGAGCCACTCAACCTCCTGAGTATATACGTAAAGGTGCGTCACCAAAAAAAAATATTTATTTGAAGGAAAGAAACTAGAAAGGTTGTAAAAACTGATTAATAAATGTAATCTATACTTGGTAGATGTAATTGCTGATATTAAAAATAGTATTTCTATAGTCATATTTTAATTTAAATTGTGATGTTAATAGTAGTTTATGCAACTGTCATATAAAGATGGGTATTAAAACACGAGTGTGAATTTTTGAAACGAGCAAAAGCTAGTTTCAAAATAGTACCTCACGAGTGTTTTAATACCCGTGTTATATGCAGTTGCATACACTACTTTATCTTCACGAATGCAAGTAATCAATTAATCAAAAATTGCGAAACATTAAATTCACGCGTATTGCCCCATTCGTTGTTGGACCGACGACTGTTTGACCGACGAGGCGACGACTGCTTGACCGACGATTTAAAATGTAATGTTCTTTGAAGATAAATATTTTTATTAAATACTTTAATTTGATTGCAAAAATTGCGGCGCGTAAATATATACTTTTTATAATTCAATGTTAATAAAATACTAGCTTCAATGTTGAAATATAATGTGAAAAAATCACATGACTTTACTTTTAAATTTCTACTAAACAGCAGATTATTCGTTGTCTGTGGCGTTCATTTTTGCTTTCATTTTTTTGTAGAGCTTTGTCTCTTTCTCGCAAATCCTTTACAAGCTGGCATTGTACCAATGAGAGCGCAGCTGCAGCGCGCGCAGGGCCAATTAGGAGCGAACGCGCGCTGTTAGGATTTTGAAAAATGGCTCTCTCACCACTCTCTCTCTCTCTCTCTCTCTCGCTCTCACACAGTGTTATAATGAGATTTTACGATATCGATTTGGACATTATAACATCATGTCAAATTGCTTAAATTGTGTTTTTGTTGTCTGAGCTATAACAGTAGTTATTATAAGTCAAGTATTGAAAACATAAGTAGAATGTTACAACATTAGTGTAGATAAAAAACTTTAGATCTCACAACTGAAGTAAAACATAATTATTGATTTAATACACAAATTAATTACCGTACTTACAACGCCATAACATGTCATATGATATTTATCTTACAATCTTAAATCGAATTTGAATGACAACTTCCATTGACCTCGCCCGATGTGTGATTTTTTGTAACGCTCTCACCTGTTTACTCCCCATGTCAAGCGCGTGTATAGAAGTTTTACTTCAAATACAATTTCATTTCATTGATTCATTACAATTCACACGTATGTAGTGTGTAGTGTGAGAACATCTGACATTCATAATTCATATGTAATAAAGTACCAGTATATTTATAAATCTGCCAAAATTTAACCACCTCTTCCGTGATCCAGCAGCCGCCACTGATCGATCGACGATTTCTTCATATTTATCCAGCATCAGCTTAGATGACGCTATAATAATAGTATCAGTCGAATTGTAGCAAATTTCAATTCGAGTGCTCTAGAAAACTTAAAGATAATGGACCTGGTTTGATACCCATTTTCTATAGTAAGCAAACTAGCAGTCGCTGTTGATGACTACCAAACCACAGAAACATCCGCATAATGGTTATGCTCCCCTTCCTCCCTTTCCCTAGAGGCTACTGAAAACTTTAACGTCACGAAACGCTAGAACCCCACTCTCAGTTACCTCTCACACACACAATACAAGTATAAAACTTTTATAGTGTGAGTGAGAGGTAACTTCCAGGTGCCAGTCCAATTCGATTCCAATGCAGCATGACGCTACTTCTTACTGAGGTAATTTAAGTGGAGAACAGTCTAAGGAGGTTGGAAATTTAAAAAAAAAATTTACAATTTTATCAGACAACAGAAATCGCTCGTTTTATTTTCCTGATTGTAATAAAAAATAAAGACAGTTAATTAAATTTACACGTTACAGTGGATAGGAGCTCTCCAGTTTTGTGCATGAAATATGATAAAATGATTGTTTATTTTGCAAATTTCATGTTTCATATTCAACATAATGAAAGAAAATGGTTAGAACATGAGCCTTATTTTCATAATTATTTCTGCTCATTAGAGAGCAAACAATAGAAGCGTAATATAATATGTTTTCTGGACTAAGTTATTACTTGTTTAGGTTAACACAAAGAGAACGAATGAATAGAAAATGTGAGGAGAATAATATTGAATCGGCTAACAGACAATATTTTGTATAATAAAGGCTTATATATTAGGTATTGAGGATGAAAAACATTTAGATACAGTTTAAAAAAAATATATTTATTTTTTCAAATGCGGTCTAAAAATTCGTCAATTTATTGTTTTGTTGTTTTTATAGCGGTACAAGTAGTAATGTTTATAAGCTTTGCATAATAAGATTACTTTTTGTACTTTAATATTACGCATTTGAATCGTTATAGATCGGTCGTAATTCATGTTGGGCTGACAAGCACAACAGCTATGTGCAAAGGGCGTAAAATAAAACGAATTACTAAAGATGACATACGTACTAATTAAATATTTATTTTCATACATATTCTCGGTATGAACATGGCAATCGAACAAACTTCAGCACATTGTATTCACCTTACGATGGCATGGCTTAAGTTTGCCAATGCATGTACATGCAGTTTATGGTTATGATATACTAAATAGTAGGAATGAACGTGGTGTTTGCCGGTACAAATTGGACCGGTACGATCCAGGATGTTAATGGACGTTGGTTGTCGCCTCACGTCAAAATACCTTACGTGTTTAATCAAACTGTGAGTGGTTAGTCTCGTGACGGTTTTTTTTTGCACTAAATGCGCAGTCTCACACTAACTTTCACCAACTTCCCAGAATTTACTCATAAAGACAGCATTAGAAGTGCTTGCTGGAAAAAGAATGCCATTGGGATGCCTGTACGATACTACCTGCCTGTAGTTTGCGATAAGGGTGAACATCACAAATTTTCCCGAGCAAGAACATCTACAAAGTTATATTACTACATTATACTACATTATACTATATTATACACTAGTCGACCTGACAGCCAATAGTGTATTTCAAGTCGAGATACCGATGCAAGGGTGCACTGCCGAGGACTAATACCAATAAAACAAAAAAGGTTTGATCAAAATCAGTCCTGTAGTTTTTGCATGAAAGCCGAGCAAGAAAAAAAAATGACATCTACAGTTTTATTATATATATAGATTATAGTATTTTGCTCGAGAATGTTATTTTAATTCATCTGTAATACAACAATGACCTCTGATACTTAAAATATAGTTTAAAAATTCAACCAGAGTTAGCAGACCGTAATGTAAGTAAATGTATCAAATGGATTCTCTGTTACAATACGGATGTAGCGCCGTATAAACTAGCAGAAAGGTAAAGTGTAGGGTTTAAACCGGTGCAGCTATGCACGGTCCAGTGTGCTCGGACCGCATGGCTGCATGCACGTACGAATATAAATTCACCTCTCAGTTTCAACCTTTAATTATATAAATAAATGCAAGTGCTAGTTACTTGGAATAAGCTTTGAGATTTTGCTTCTAATGGCTTCATGTATGTTATCAAGCTGGAGTTTGTTTGAACAATCGGATAGGTCACAGGTCGGATTTCAATAATTCTTTCAGTGTTAGATAATTAATTCATAGAAGACTGTGCAAAGATAAGTTTACGTGTAAAGCCGCAAGACGCAAGTAGTTCTAATAAAACTATAGGTGAAGTTTTTCCAAAGATTATTAAAGCTATTTTTATTTCGTCTTTTGTTATATTTTTTATAAAATATAATAAATAATATTTTTTACGAACACTTCTTTATAAAACCTAACTCAGTGGTTCTATCTTACGGATTATAATATAATGTCTGTTTTTAGCAACTGGACTAATTAAAACATAATTTATTACGCCATCACTATTAAAGTACATAAAATACAGTTTATAATTGCAAAAATGTTCAAATTCTGGGCTTCCAAGTCTTTAGAATTGTTGTTCCAGACATGGCTCTTAACGCTTATTAGGGCCTGTTTTTAGCAGCAGACTAAATTATAAAACATATTTTTAATTCTCTAACGTATACATTGTTTTATAGGCTCTAGGCGACTTATGCTTACGCGATTATTTATGAACCTATATAAAATCTATTGGAGTTGGGAGCCTATGGCGCTCTATGGGAAAGTATGTCCAGCATTGGACGCCTTCCAGCTCTTGCCTATGAAAATCCACTCTATACTATGAAAATAGTGAACCAATCATTATAAACTTACTAACTACCAATTTTTTTATGCTTCTATTACGGAACTTCTTATTTTTTTCAATCCATTTTCAAGACCTATTTTTAGCGCCTAAAATATAAAACATTAATGGTTTAATGTATATTACGTTTTATAACAAATAAATGTAGAAAACTCAGTTCATAAATCGCAAAAACGTACACCAATTCCGAACCACGCGAGTAAATGAATTTTTTTATTAGTTTTTTTTTTCATTAGGCTCGTAACGTAAGTTTTTCGTCAGCGCGTAAAAAGCGACATCAACATGGCCATAACATAAAGGTTATTGAAGTGGCCATAAATTGAAAGACCCGCTATAAATATGTTGTAACAATATATTGCGTCCATATTTTATGTTCACATAGGTTCAGTGTCACATGAAATCTTGAACGAAAATCGATACTTATTTTATTTTCAGTTCACGAGAAATCATCACTACATTGTATAAAGCAAAGTTGCTTTCTGCCGTCTGTAGGTCTGTTGTATCTTTAAAATTACGCAACCGATTTTGTTAGGTTTTTTACAATAGATAGAGGGATTGAAGAGGAAGGTTTATATGCTTTTGAAGTCCGAAATCCACGCGGGCGAAGCTGCGGGCGGAAGATAGTTGTTTATAAAGAGCATACGTAGCTTCATTATTGGATATTAGATATTTAGGAAGGGTGCCACACTGCATGCATGCATGAAGTAGAATTGGGCCCCGCACGGCCGGTGAGGTACCCACTTACTTACACGGTAGCGACGTAAAATGGCAGATATACTGTTGCGTTTCGTGCGGTGTCTAAGTAGCCGGTGGCCCATGGAGAAGGGAAACGCAACGCATCTGTATAAACTTTATGCGGATGTCTATGGGCGCCGGTAGTCATGAAAACTATCCCGACTGCTCGTTTGTCTACTAATATTTTTTTTTAATTACTTACCCAATTCCTCACTATCATCATCAGCCCTTATTTGACGGCTGCTCTTTAAAAGTTGTTGAATTTTGGAAATCATTGATCCTCTACAAAATATTTTTAATAATAATGGTATTTTTGCTGTTGTCGTAATCAAGAATAATTTTGATATAAAATTCTATAATTTTTTAAGATTCGGTCTCTATTCCAAGAAATAAGATTAATATTGTTGAATAATAATAACAAAATGCTCCAATTTACTGGATAGTAAACATACAGGGTCCGCCAGCGTTACCTGATGGATTTAGAAATAATGGTACACATGCTATTTCTGAGGTATGATAATAATATGTATTTTAATATGAAGACAATAAAGTAAGGTTTACAATGTTTGATGTTTTGTTGGTATTATGTTTCACTTATGGAAAACAACGTTAGTCAAATGCCGACCCTCGTTTTCGATACATTCATTTACTCTGTGTGCAAAATTTTTCATCACCTTCTCCAGCATGTTTCGGAGTATAGAACGAATTTCTTGTCCAATCTTATCTTTCAACTCAACCAAAGTGCTTGGCTTATGGATGTACACCTTGCTCTTGAGGTATCCCCATAAAAATAGTCGCATGGGGTGAGATCAGGCGAGCAGGGAGGCCAGTCAATGTCTTCTCTCTTTGATATGACTTTTCCGGGAAATAACCTTCTTACTTCGGAGATGGAATCATTAGAAGTGTGAGAAGTCGCTCCATCTTGTTGAAAGTAAATCTGACAACGACTCAGGCGGCGGCGACGCAATTCTGGGACGAGATATTCACGCAACATAGTCTGATAGCGCTCAGAGTTTACAGTGACTGCTCTTTCAGCTTCTTAAAAAAATAGGGGCCTATTACACCAAATTTCGCCACTGCAGCCCACACTGTAACATTATCAGAGTGCAACGGTTGTTGGTGCAGATCTTTAGGATTACTCTGTGCCCAATACCGACAGTTTTGTTTGTTTACTGAAGAATTCAGATGAAAATGGGCTTCATCGGACATAAGGAGCGTGATGCCTGGGTCTTCGTCCAAAATCTCCCTCACCTTGTTCGAGAAAAGAATCCTGCTGCTGAATGATATCCTGCGGTTTGAGCATCTGTATAACAGCAATTTTATAGGGATGAAAGTGTAGATCGTGTAGAATACGTCGAACAGAGGTGTTTGACAACCCAAGAGCCTGAGAGTGTTGTTTGGCAGATCGGCGTGGACTTTTCTGTATTGCAAGACACTGCCTCAACGTTTCCAGGTGTTCTAACACTTCTTGTACTACCTCCTGGCTTCTTTTTTAAAGCAGAACCAATCTCACGAAAATTCTGAATCCAATTCAGAATGGTATTGCGAGTAGGAACTTTCCCACGGGGGCTGATGCGAAAGTGAGTACGAAACTTTCTTTGAGTAACAGTCACAGAATCACCATTTTTAAAAAACGTCTCCACGACAAAAGCTCGATGCTGCGAGGTCCAGGTCTCCATTGTAACTAAACATTCATTTATATTGAACACAGTGACACTCTTATCAACAATCTACGACAAGTTGTAACTTGTTACTGCGCAAGTGGAATATGTCAGGTAACGCTGGCGGACCCTGTATTTTACATAAGAAAAAAGATTAATTGTAATATTTATTGAGCCGGCTCGACAGAGGTACCTCCCACCTCTCGCTTAGACGATACCAGCGTATAGTGGCAGCTGATCGGTTGCGTTTCGTGTGGTGACTAGTAGCCGGTGGACCATGGAGGGGAAAAAAGGCAACGCATATAAACAAGATACCACCGTGAAGTAATAGCTAGGCTGTCGGTTTACAAGTGTGAGGAAGAAATTAGGGCAAGAAATTTGAGTAGAAATTGTGCGGATATCTATGGGCGTTAACAGGTTACGATTAATCGTCTGCCACTATGTACTACAAGAATGTATCACGAGTTTTGCAGCCATATTAGGACGACGCAGGTAGTCTATCCACTCATTAGTAAAAGATAGTGCTACACTGTATGTTGGCCTGCAGCCGAATTGGGTAGGCACGACCGGGGAGGTACCTCTCGCTTCCACGTAAAGCGGCAGCTGTGCTGTCGCGTTTCGTGCGGGGTTTACGTAGTCGGTGGCACATGGAGGTGGGAGGAGAAAGGAGGGCAGCGCATCTGTATCGCCTCTATGCGGATGTCTATGTTCGTCGGTAGTCACGTATTGTAAGGCTATGAGCTTTTTTTTTTTGTTGACGCAGGAGAATGCCTTTACGCACGCTACCCAGGAGCCCGGGTGGCTGAACCTGAAACCTGAAAAAAAAAAAAAGGCTGTGAGCTTAAGGTGACCTATTATTATTATTATTACTGGGCGACACGTTTTCAAATATGCGAATGTCTATGGGTGCTGTCTGCCGATAATTATCGGCTATATAACCCATAGACCCATAGACCTACAGCAGTCTGCTCGTTTGCTCTCTGATAATATAAAAAAATAAAAAAAGGTAAAACAAGCAATGCACAAGATTAAAAGATTTAATTGATTAATACGCGTGTTGCGCGGAGTACACGCAAATATAGTTTACCTTTACTTCGATTGCGGCTCGTACATTTCATTCAGGTAATGCACAAACTAAAGCTATATATCTTTAAGCTTTAAAAGGCAATCAAATTATAGACATGAGTAAGTAGGTAACTTAAAAATGTATTTATTGTAACCACTATGGCAATGGTGAAATGTGCCAAATGCCAAAAATGTTTAGCATAAAATTTAAATGTCCATGTAATTAATTTTAAGTGAATTCTCATAAGTAACACAGGTCTTTCCTAAGCCTAAAATTAAGAAAGGTGAGAACATAAATATATTGAAACTAGTGATCGTCCTCAAATCGAAATTGCATCTCAATAATAAAAAGGAATCCATTTTACTTCGAATACAGTTTGACAGTGTAGGCAAATAAAACTTTTTGTAAAGAAAGAACAACAACAAAATATAATCACGCCATTTCCATAACAGGGTAGGCAGAGGGAACCAAACCTCGTATCAATACAATCGAGCAATACAATATTATGAAAATAAACCTGTATCTTAAACATATAAATACATTTCATCCAAAATTCTCTATTCCTAATTGAGCTATTCCAGCGCCGTATCGCAGTAATCAATATCTGTAGTTCGACAGCGAAGCGCCAAAACTGTTTAGTATTGCAAAAAGCAGATCACAGAACAAGCTGCGCTACGACCGCATTAATAATTTATCAGCCACATGACGGCTGTTTGCTAATAAAGCGTGAATTCGCGTTGGAAATATTAATAAAAGCAGCCTGCAGACCGGATCTCGCACAGGGCAGGCCGCCATGACAAATGACCAGCATCAACCTTCATTTAGTTTTCGTTTAAATTAATTTATTAATGAGAACATGTTGACTATTGTAATCTTTATAAGGTGTATAAATTATGAATAAGTAAGTATTGCAACTTATTAAAGCCGTAAATGTGATGCTACACTGTCGGGTTTCGCGCGGTTTAGAAGTAACCGGTGTCTCATTGAGGGGATACGGTAAGCGAGAAATTCATCTGAATATTATTTGCATGTTAATGGGCGTCGATAGTCAGATCATTTTACTTTTATAGAATACTAGCTGCGCCCCATGGTACCCGCGTAAATCTCACATGATCGTTTTTTCGGGATAAGAGCTATCCTATGTGTTAATCCAAGTTACCCTCTATGTGTGTGCCAAATTTCATGAAAATCGGTTGCACAGCTTTTGCCTGAAAGAGTAACAAACAAACAAACATACAAACTTTTGCATTTATGATATTACTTGGATAAACATAAATGATAATATAATTGGTTCGCAATTCGGTAATCTAAACTTATCGTAGGTTTTCTGTAGCTTACATATTTGGGACACCTCACCATAGGCGACTGATAGCCCCATGGGGTTTTATTGGATACTCAGCGGCAACGCCGTAAGTTGTACATAAATGGCACAATATTATTTATAAGGGAGCAAACAACCAATCGAAGTCAATAATCTCTCCTCTTTCTTCCACGCTTTATTTATAGAGATTAAAAGAAAAATATCTTAAAAAAAATTGAGGAGTAGGTAGAGTCAATTGTATGAGCATAACGTTTTACTTCTTTTTAATTTCACGGGGATTTTCACGCTTTACGCACTTCTTCACCATTGCTCTTGGGAGAGATTTGATGGATGTGTGAGGCTCACGGAAATGCCGAATACCAACTAAAACTGCGCATGCCATCGTTCGCCTATATTAAAGTGCACCTTATCTCTCAGCAACAGGGTACAGCATAACGCTTCATTGCGCTTATGTCGCTTATGTGTCTTTGACACTTTACACTATTATTATGTATGTTCAAGTAAAAATCAACCGCGTTTCGGAGCTGGCTAAATAACAGGTTTTACCGAGCAGCACTATATCGATACTTCATCACCATCATCAGCCTATTGCAGTCCACTCCCCCGCACGCCACTGGCCTCGATCTTCGGCTAACCTTTCCCACTTCCTGTCCCAGCTTTATACTTGTCTACTTTTAATATTAATCTCACTTTCCCCTATTCCTTGTCTTGTACCTGTAATATGTTGCGTTTATTGTTGACCTGGGACCTTTTTGTATAAATATCTTGAATCTTTATAAGAGTTTACACAGCCACGGGGACCTTTTAGGTAGACGGCGTTGCTACAACATTCAGATCCACTTCATGGTTGACATTCTATAGTGATCGGTTGCGGACTGAAATTTGTATTTATGTTCTTACTAGCTGTGCCCCGAGGTTTCTACCGTAAGTTTTAGCCCCGTCGAAATATCAGGGTCAAAAAAAATGTTGTATGATTTATTGCAGACCCATCATAATAATTGGCCAAGGCGTTTTGGAGGAGTTCAAGCACATACAACGTAATTAATATTTAAGTTTTTAAGGCCGCTATCCCACTGGTGCTTTACGAGCGTTGACGTCTCTCCGACGTCTTCGTAACGTCAACGCTGCGCTGACGCAACGTTAACGTCGTGACGTCGCGTGGCAATAGTTAACGTCTTTTAAACGCGACGTTAGCGTCGCGTCGTGCACATGGTGCTACATAAAACGAGACGCTAACGTCGCGTTTAGCAGACGTTAACTATTGCCACGCGACGTCACGACGTTAACGTTGCATCAGCGCAGCGTTGACGTTGCGAAGACGTCGGAGAGACGTCAACGCTCGTAAAACGCCAGTGGGATAGCGGCCCAATCAGTTAAGATACTTACATTTCGCACTAGTATATCTTAAGTATTTTTAAAATTAAATACACTATATAAATACTAAGTATATCTTCATAATTATTTATTTCTTACGTGCGTATGTCACGGAACTAACTACTCCTAAACGACTGGACCAATTTTGACGAAATTTTTTGTATGCGTTGAAGAGAATTTGAGAATGGAATCTGTCGGGAAGCTAGAATCATATATTAACTTTGTTCTATTACAGTACTATACGTTACTTATTGGTAGATAATAATAGTTTCATAGGCCTCTCATACCACAAAAAACCAAAATGTGAAGCATTGACTATCACTTTCAATAACTGCCCATAGTTCATTCTTCCGGCGTTCGATGTGTTTATTTTATTTAGAGAAGCACCAATTCGTTGGAATTATGGAACATAACGATGACCCTTAATTGCCTCGTCGAAAGAGAATTAATTGGTTCTGTAAAATAGTGCGAGCATTGCAATACATTGCATATTGAACCTACCTAAGTGGCGTGTGTGGGCAGGTGTGGGCGGACTTGGGATATATTTTCGTATATATTTTCAATGGATTTTTTAATAATACCGTGGGCGTCAAATACACGTGGTATAAAATTAATCAACAGTCTTAAAATAGAAGAAAATGTATCGCTTCAGGAGATTTCCCATCATAGATACATGCATAAAATATGGATATTTGCTATTTTCATACACAGCATAAAAGCCCAGGAGTGTAATTAGTTTTTATTTTTTATAGTCAATAGTGTACGAGGGGCTAAATGGGTGATCATATTTTTTGAGGACAGGCATTTTCATAACTACCTACGCTCATAGATATCGTAATAGAGATTCTACCGTCGCCCTCTTTCCTCCTCGCGCGTCAATGGGTACTCACACATTGCACAAAACGCTCTAGCACAGTTTTAACGCCGGTATCGTGTAAGCGAAAAGTATCGTCCTGTCGTGCCAGCCCATCTCCTCTACTATTACCTCTAGTATAGTCACTACAGTTACAGTAGAGACTTATTCGCTTCATGCCGATGATAATACCAGCATTATTCATGCACTATAATCTCTTATAATTTAAATGAAGTATGTTTATTTTCTTTCACTACGCGTTATGAACTGATTTAAATATTTCGACTTAAGAATTCATGAACTCAAGCTTTTTGCTCCATATTGCGAGCCAAACTGATTTATCTTTCGCGTGATGGTCGACATTGCAAGGCCCTGTCTCCACCGGGAAATATATAGCCTCTTTGAAGCGCAGAAAGATGGGTAATTTCATTGAATTTATGAACGTATCAACGTTGAAATTGCGAGGTTGAAAATTCGGATGCAAAATTGTGATAAACATCGAAACATTACACGAGAACTTGAACAATGTGCAAATTAGTTGAATTATTGTGATTTAAATGGCATGCAAATTAACTTATCCGATATCGAAATGCGCGGAATAAAATGTGTACAATTATATTATTGGTATACGAATACACCGGTAGATTTATGTTTTTCGAATGTATGTAAATTTCTCTGGCACAATCTGTAGCTTAAGCGGCTTTATTTTTATATGCGCAAACGTATGTTTGGAGGGTATTTTGTGGCTACCGATACCCACACATCTGCACAATTAGAGGTTGAATAGCTAAAATATTGAATGTAGAAAAGTTAAGAAAGATGTGCTTGTCAGGGAATATGCCAGAATTTTAAGACGTACCTTACTCGAAGGTGCAATTTGAATTTAATACAAATCGGCCATTATACCTTTTAAACAAGAATAATAATGCTGTACGCTACTATATTCTAGACTTACACTACACGATACAATCGTAAAGTGATAGCTGTGCTGTCGCATTTCATGCGGTGTGTAAGTAGCCAGTGGCCCATGGAAGTGGGAGGAGGAAGAAGCGCAACGCATCTGTATAAACTCTATGCGGACGTCTATCGGCGTCGGTAATCATGGACAGGCCACACTGCTCGTGTGTTTCCTTATTTGATATAAAAAACGCATAGCCTTCTAAGGTGGTATCAAGTAATTAACGATAATTACATCCCCGGTAGTGCCGGCCCATATCATGCAGCATGGGAATACCACCAGAAATACTTACAAAAGTTTACATTTTATGTAAAATTCGTTGTGTTTTATTAAGTGAATGCATCATTTGTCTTCAGCTGTAGTACAGAACAGCTGTTGCATTGCATCTCATCAGGAATCTCAACATTTTGTCTTGTTCGTAACTAATCTGTTTTGAATTGAGTTTAGTATGTCACGGCGATCGAGCTAGTCGTTCGTGATAAGGCTTTTGACATTTGTAAACTAGGACAGTCGTTTCTTAACTTATTTGGTATACCATTTGGTGTATACGTCGATAATACAGCATGATTGTCATGAATCATTTAAGGAATGAAGACGTTAAGACAGAAGCGAATGATCCTGATGCTAGTGCTATGCTGATGTAGCTATTACAAAGTCTTTAACTACTAACTAAAGTAACCTTCACACGAAAAATACCCCCACGGGCAAAGCAAGTGCTTTTGCTCGGAGCCATAAAAATAAATAAGGATAGAATTTTAAAATATTCTAATCTTATTCTTTTTATACTTTTCATGAATAACTACACCTATAATGTAGTGGCACGTTTCGTGCGGTATGTAATTAGCCGGTGGCCCAGGGGGTGGGAGGAGAAAGGAGGGCAGCGCAGCTGTATAGCTTCATGCGGACGTCTATGGGCGTCGGTAGTCAAGAAAATGGCTCCGACTGCTCGTTTGCCTCCCTATATCATAAAAAAATGTTTGATGTGACTAATAAATAAAAAGTATAGCATCCTACTAATATTATAAAGGCGAAAGTTTGTGAGAATGTTTGTTACTCTTTCACACAAAAACTACTGAACGGATGTTCATGAAGTTTTACAGTAATATAGCTCTCATATCAGAATAACTTAATAAGTTAAAAAATATAAAGATTTTTGAAGTCCGAAATTCACGCGGGCGAAGCTTCGGGCGGAAGCTAGTGATTTAAATTATACAAACATTTAAGCTAAAGAAAAAGTGGAGGGGTCAATTTACTAGCGGTTTTTGAGTTAATTATAATCCTTAAGAATTAATAATATAGGTACAGCTGTTTTGGGATTCTGGTGTACTACTTTAGCTGTGTCCTAATTACTTCTATTCCATTAACAGTCCTTCGTATACATTATAATATTCCAACTAAGAGCCTTAAAGTTAACTGAAACTAAGTGCCTATAACATAATTAAATAAATTAAAATGTACTAAACTAGTGTATTGTTGTTTTTGGAAAATAAAAATAAATAACTCTTGAAAAAACATTTTAAGTTATTTAAAATATTATCGTTACATAAAGCTTATTGTGGTGAATAGTAAAGCCCACGAATTTATATTTAAATCCAAACATTATGACAATTTAGTAACACGACATTTGTTACACCAGTAGTTTAACCTTGCCAATTTACAATATATACTTTAGTTTTTTTACACCGTGGTTTTATGTTCTGCACATCACTATATAGTATAAAACAAAGTCGCTTTCCGCCGTCTGTGTGTCTTGTGCTTAGATCTTTAAAATTATTACGCTATAGATTTTGATAGGGTGATTCAAGAGGAAGGTCTATATGAAATCTTCTCGAGCGAAGCCGCGGGCGAAAGCTAGTATTTTTATAAAACAAATGTGATGCAACTTGTTTCACTATAAGAACGCGACGAGAAACTCGTGTTGCGAGAGCATTCGAGAAGAGTATAAACGTGGTTACGTTGATGTTTATAGAGCCATTGTCTCAGCGTAACTGGTGATGTCACAAACAAAATAAGTTACACTCACGCTGTGATAAGTTTTAAGAAACTTGTTTTATCATACATAAAACTAGTTTCTTGATGTAAATTTAACGTAAATTACGAGATATTTTTATAGAATGAGAGTAAGCGAGCAATGGTTGGATTAGTACCGACATGTTTAACATCAGCATAATTTTTATGCAGCTGTGATGTGGAGGGGTTTATAGCTTCTCATAAAAAAACCGTCAAGGCCTTAATTTGAAGAGCTTGAATTGTAGAGGGCATCAAAAACTAAAACATAGACTTAGATTTTTTATCGACAAACAATCGTCTAATGAACGAAATACTACTTGAAAATTATATAGAGACCTATTGCATTAAGACCTATTTAATTGACCTACGAAACCTCATAAGTCAATAAAATAACTTTAGAAGTTTCCCTGGTAAACCATTCGTGTTCAATGAACGTGAATTTAACTTCTAATTCCGTGAACAACTACGTAATACACTAATATACACTCACTCATAAATTATTTCGTTAAATATAAGTAAAAGTATATTTGTGATATTATATATTACCACACAAAAGCTTTCAACTATATCAAAGCATCCATAAGTTCATTAGAAATGTGTTTAATGTTTCTATTTTAAAGGCTTTGCGTATATAATTATATACCCATTAGTGTATTACTTTATTAATGACTCAAAAATAAAGTATTTTCATTCCCATTTTTTCTTTTTACGGAACTCATTAGCTATCATTACTACCTACCGTTTAGATATTCATGTTATATTTCATTTAAATGTTCTTACTATTGTACTAAGTAGATCGCCCTACACCGGTTTAGGTTGATGTTGTATTGATGAAGATAAAATATATTTCTAATTTCCGAAAAAAAATATTAAACCACTTTAATGGATTTTATTGATAAAGCGCAAATTCTCACTAAAGAAAACTTACTCCTTCCAAGAATGATCCGTGAGGCTAAATTTAAATATTTTCCAAATATCAATAGAGAAAATGTCTCATATTTTATTAAGTAGCTTCTTTATTAGTACGAATATGATCCTTGAAAAGCCAAGACAATACGTAATAAGTCACTGGTGTGCTTATTTTGTTTTAATATTTTAGGCAATGTCAAAAATTATTTATAGCGTTACGTCAAATTAATCATAAAAGCGACGCTGGATATAATAGTTATTATATTTATCGGATTATTATTATCGCATATTATAGTTACCTACTATCGCTAGAATCTGCAAAGCGTGTCTAGTACAGACATGTAGTCTGTAGACGTATGCAGTAAGCAAATCTCTTTGCATATCTAATTTCTTATTTCATACTTCTATGCATATAATGGAAGTTTAACGTTTTAAAATTACAAAATATCGCGTTCTAGCTTCCGCCCGAAGCTTCACCCGCGTGGATTTCATCCACTACTTAATGGACGTTATGGATGGTTATGGATGATGATACACCTAAACCTTCCTCTTGAATCACTCTATTTATTAAAAAACCCCATAAAAATCTGTTGCGTAATTTTAAAGATCTAAGCACACAGACACACAGACAGTTTTATACTATGTAGGTAGTGTTTAGCAACAAAACCCTCATTTCAAGTCCCTAAGTACATATTTTTTCATTAAAGAAACACGGTACCCTAAAGTTTACGAACGTGAATCACAAGTGACATTATTTACGTACAAGATCAGCACGTATCTTTTATGAAGAGTAATGAGTACGTAACACAATAACGTTGGCCAAGCGCAAAAAGTAACAAATGCGACAGTATGAATAAATGTTGGATATTCTAAGCATTTTACTACGGCTCAGCCTGCGATATTGCGGCCGCTGTACAGAACGACGGTTTTTACTGCCCCCCAACAATACCGCACACTCCGTGGACATTATGGTAAAATTAAGACACGAAAGGTCTTCCCTCACAAAGCTTTATCGTCAATGTAATTGTACGTATAATGGTCGACACAATGCTCTCGTATTTAGTTGACTTTCGCGTTACACTGGGCTATTTACTGCGAATGTTTGCGTATAATTTATATTGTAATGGTGGTGGAATTTTTTAATTAAACTATTTTTTTACATTATTCTATTTTAATGTGTAATTATTGGCAGCATTTTTGTCGCTTAAGGGGTCGGTATAACTACTGTTATATCTGTTGCTCGTATATAAATAAAATAAATAAGTTCACCTGTATGTCCATAAATATATAGTGCACCTATCTGGCTGAACTCTGAAGTAATAGCTAGGCTATTAATGTAGACTCTAGGTCGTCATATAAGGCAGCCACGATACCTAACAGACTTAGAAATAGTAGACTAGTAGTAGCAGTGATTGCTGACATTTATATTATAAAAAATACCACGTAACGGTTTGAAAAGAATATAAATTTACAACTGTGCTATACGGTCTCAAAAACCTAAAGTAACAATTTAGCTCTTTGATATTTAAAAGTAAAATTTAATTCATTTAGGTTTTATTATTTATAGGCGATAAATATTATCCAAATCAGTTCAATAGTTTACAATTAAAGATATAACAAACATAAAAACAAAGTTTGATATTCATAATATTAGTAGGGAAAATATTTTTTCACTGTACGAGTATTTTTCAATAAAATACCTTTACCTTTATCCGTTCTCCTGATGTTCGCGTGGTATTCATTACCCCACCGATTATGTACATACATTAAATAGAACCTCGTCACAAACACACTTCATAAAATCCGAACGGGCGAAACATACAGCGGGTGTCTTGAAAGTTATACCTATTAACATTCACCGTGCAACTTTAAGCCACGACCAAGTTGGAGCGGTGAGTTGACACTTAGTTGCATGGTCTCGGAGTGCAACTGCAGCTGACAGTATCACGAATGCTAAGACAAGGCAGTAACTTTATGTTGACATCTCTGATAAGCCTGAGCGTACTTACAAACTTATTCAGCTTCCTATTATCAAGACTTAACGCGACTCCGAATCAATGATAGCTTTGCTGTTTAGTTTATTCGGTTGCCTTTTGTTGTATTTTATCTTAGTTTTATATGGAAGTTGTGTATTTCACTAAAGCATATTTTCATGTGATATTAGGAGTATGAATGGGATTAAACTGCGTAGACTGGATAAAAACCATAAAACGCAAAGCAGACCTGCGTTAAGACTATCAAACGCATTCAAAATGTTATTTAAAAAAAACTTATCTTAAAACTTTTGGTATGCAATACAAAAAAATATGTTATTATACGACTTCTTAGGTACGGATTTTACATTAAAAACCTGATAATTACTCATAAATATTTATACCATAGATAACTCCGGTACTTCTATTCAATACTATTTATAAATTAAAAATTAACTGTTGACGATTGTTCTAATTATTCATTTAAAATTTTGGACAAAAGCGGTACTTAATACCCTTTGTTTCTGTATTAAATATTAGATGAAAAAGAAACCTCTTTTGTTTTACACAATAAAAGAGCTTTTTTCTTTCTATATTATATAGTCTTAATAGACAATATTCCGCTCTTTGCACATTAAGATATGAAAAGAAGTAATACTGTGATATTTTTAACGTTAAAATAAATGTCGTGTGCAGAAGCTACACCGCAACTTCTCTTAGTAATTCTAATATCAATCTTTTTTATTTTTGATTTGGCTTTGCTTTATAATTAACTTTAATTACTTGCCCTCGATTAACGTACGCGTGGAGTTTTTAACGTCTTGTGTTACAAGCAGTGTATTCAAATGATATACTCAATTCAAACGATTTTTTTTACCAACTTTAATTGTGTGTGAAAATGAAGAAACCAATCTTTTGTTTGAATCTACCTGATAAAAACAAAAGATCGGTTAGTATAGTTGACGTTTATGAATTCTGAAATGGA
>LUGF01039309.1:39721-68866 GCA_001625245.1 Calycopis cecrops
CATCACTTAGTATAGGCTTATTTACATAGCAAAATTAACACTTTTTTATGCTTTCACGCCAGATGGGGAATCTAGAAGTAGTAATACCACCTGACTTTGTACCTGAGGAGACTTCGGGAGACACGATGGTTCCCGAAGGTGGAACTGCGAGGGTTTCGTGCAAGGCTCGAGGTATCCCGCCCCCTAGGGTGATGTGGAAACGAGAAGACGGTCAAGATATAGTTGTAAGAGATAACGTTGGAGCAAAAACTAAAGGTAAGTTCCTGTTGATAATCCGTATTTTAATTTGCAGGGCACAATTTCTAAATTGCAATGATTTGGACTTCCTAATACATCTATAAGGGTCAGCTCACACAGAGACGCGACGCCTCGCGGCGCCGCGCGTAGATTTTACATAGAGCAACTCAAAATATACTTTATTTACTACACGAAAAGATACACATTTAATTGTGAGAATTCAGATGTTTCGAAATTTAATAAAGCGAATTATCACAATTAAATGTGTATCTTTTCGTGTAGTAAATAAAGTATATTTTGAGTTGCTCTATGTAAAATCTACGCGCGGCGCCGCGAGACGTCGCGTCTCGGTGTGAGCTGACTCTAAGAGTCTCAGGGTCACACACTTTTCCTAACTTTTTATATTCTTATTGAACATGCAGAGTAATTTAAAATATATTCTTCAATGTAAAACAAGCTTGAGAAACAATAAAACCATTCTATTGATATTTGAATATTATGTGTGCAGTGGTCACGATAACTCCCGAATTTTTTTGAATTTCTGAAATGAAATTTTCATATATTTTCTATTGAAAAAATCCTACTAAACATAGTTTAAATATATGTTAACTCAGTCTAGAATTAACGCTACTGCAATGTTTAGCGACATCTACAGCTATTTGTATAAAAACTAGTTTTTGTTCTTTGATGCTAGATGTCGCTAAACTGTTGTTGTAAGCTGTGTAGGTAGTTTTAAAAAGAAATTAGCATAATTTACCTGGCAAGAAGAACTGCCTTAACAAACATCTGGAAGGCTGATTGTAGCGCTCGACGAGAAGATCCCACTCTCACCTTCCACCAAAGAGAATAATTTCTCTGTTCTAGAAATATTTTAAATTTCTTGTTAATTGTGCATACTAATTACTGTGAAGTATTAATATTTCTCTTTTTATTCATCTCTTTGATTTTAAATCTTATACTTTTACGACATAATTATATCTCGTCACATGCAAAAAAATTAAGTAGGTATCAAAAATTAATTAAAAAAGTAACAAAAATTAATAACTTAATAAAAAAAGCAAACAAGCAATTTAAAATATATTTACTATCGCGAATTTAGTGACACCGATCCTGCATCAGACCGATGCTTGCTTAATGTGTGCCACAAACTCTTTAAAACAGCATGAATCCGATTCGCTAACATACGGGTAGCCGATAGACTCAGATCTGTCAGCAACAAGGCTCACATTTATATTTCTGCCAGCCTAATTCAAGGAAAAATAATTCGTACAGAATTAATTTACTTAAACAAACATCCTTTTATAATAGGAACCGTAATTATGTTCCCAACTTAAATATAACTCTGAAAACCGCAAAATCGTTTGTTTACGATCCAATGTAACCATTCATTGGAACATTGTTTCCTTTAAGGTCATTAAACATGTATTGGTATATAAATGGCCTCTATAAAATGTATTATGGCGTTGGTACCAAAATAATCAACAAAAACACGCAACTTCTCAATAAGGACAACGGACTTGCTGACGAATTCATAAGGGTTACGTTTTGCTGTTTTACGAGTATACACTTTATGCGTTTCATTTTGGCAAATCATAAATTTGTCATGTCCATCCACGCGTGTTTCTATAACACTTTTTTTTTATAAAAAACGTATACGTTAATAAATCTATGAACTATGAATCTACGAATGTGAACTTATATATTTTGTTTTGTATCGAATTTGTTTGAATAGTGTGAAATCCCAGCTTAAATTCTCCAATTGCTAAGAGGTTTAACTTTCGTTAAATATGACATTAGTTAGTCACAACTCACACTATCATCTATTCGTGACGAATAGTATTATAACAAGGATATTTCTACAAGTATACACTAACTATCTATACTCGTATATTCATTTTATAAATAATAGCAATAAAATATATTCTTTTGTAATGTTATTTAAATGTAATTGTAAGATCTATCTTTTAAGCAAATCTATCACAAAAATGAATATATACTCTACACAGCTGATAAATCACCCTCGAATAATATATCATTCGTCTCGATGAATGATATGTCAACAAAAGTAATTTAAAAGTTACAATTTTTATCTATGAATCATATGAAGTAACGAAGTAAGTCGAAGTAAAGTCTTATTAAAGTGAATGATGCCTACGGGTCGAGTAATGGTCGCAGCACATTTATCAATTCGGAAACGGATCGAAACCGTATCACCTCGAGCCGGTCAGTATTCTTTGTATGATACCCCATACTGCAATGCACACTAATGGGAACAGGAATGGAAACGCCTCGGCTCGGAGCCGGCTCCCGAACTGCTAACAACGCGCTTACGGCGAGACGTCACGTCAACCAGGCGTCATCCAGGCGTCCGCGCGCTTACGGCTCGCCGTCCTCGCGCTTACGTCTCTCCGTACTAGGGTACGATAATATAAAAACATAATATTATACAACATTATTTAGGTTCTCCATACTAAGTAGGTACTTATTTTTGTATATTATATTATATTTTACTTATCTAATATCTACCGAGTTGATATATGTGCGGTGGACAGTCACGTAACGTAAGCGTTTCGGCACCGCCTGGTTGACGCCTGATGGATGCCTGTTTGACGACAAGGCGATAGGCATTACGGTTACGATCCCTTTCAGAGTTGAAAAGTGTGCTGCGACCATAAATGTGCTGAGGCATCAACATCTGGAGTTAGAATATGTAAATGGCCTATACGAAAAACGATTTTTGTACCATAATAATTTTAGGCCAAACAAGCCAACCAACTAATAATAAACCGGATAGAACTTGGAAGTCTTGTCAAAATATGAGTTTTCATTTATGAAAATAACTCATAATTTGAACAAAATCATTGTTTTTGAAATTTATTTTAAATTATTTTTAAATATTTAGCTGGTTAAATCTTATTTTAAGAAAATATATTAAAAATAAAGATTTTTAGTTACCATCAATAGGAATTGATATCACACCCCAGAAGTACTAAATGAAATAAACGAAGTACAAATTAAATAGTTATTAATAATGTCTATAATAATTGTATCATTATTAATTTACTTTTTGTTAATTCCATGTATAATTTTGGTGAAATTTCGACTGCAGGTAAGATTTATATATGTAGTATGTAGATTCCACCAATAAATCGTACCACCTACGGCTTTTAATGTATTTCGTGTTGGGTAATTGAACATTTGTAATTCCCTAGACAACCTTGAAGACGCGTGGCCGCTCTTTGATCCAAATACATTCATCAAGCTATTAATTAATCATGCTGCCCGGCTCAGTACTTTTTACGTTTATTATCCTGCCATGTAATATAGTAGTTTTGTCAAATTACTGAAATTCAATCTTGGTTATAAAAAAGGATTCGACTTCAGATTCGATACTTACAGCTTAACTTCTTACGTTGACGCGATAAAAGCCGTTAAAATAGTTTTATTATAATACAGTTTTAGTATTTATCTAAATAATAATAATTGTGATTCCAAAAAAGTTGGAATCAGAATTTATTTGACATGGTCATGGACTATAATCTAATATTAGTAAGAGGTAGTGCCACACTACATGCTTGCATGCAGTCGAATTGGGCCGGCACGACCGGGGAGATAGATACCTCTCGCTTATACGAGACCGGCGTAAAGTGACAGCTGCGCTGTCGCGTTTCGTGCGGTGTGTTAGTAGCCGGTGGCCCGGTGGTGTGAGGAGGTGGGAGGAGAAAGAAGGGGACAGCGCATCTATATAGCCTGTATGCGGATGTTTGTGGGCGTCGGTAGTCATGAAAATGGCTTTGACTGCTCGTTTGTCCCCCTATACCATAAAAAAAAAAATCAATCTGGATATAACATGAGTTACAATAATTCTAATACAACATTTACGCATAACTGTATATAGAATTAAAATATTAGCATTCTATGCATCTTCATGTACTTTTTAATTGTACCAAATTTCAAATACCTTTATTCGCACTATCCTTTATAAAAGGGCCCATCCCTTTTATAAAGAAAAAAAAATATATTTTCTATACGTATAAATAAGTATACGTAAGCATACATTTTTGTAAGAGGTGGGGAATGGCACCACATTTTATTCTGCACTTTGTTCAAATCGGTACATGAATAATAACGACCCAAAGTGACAGCTGCTTGTCCCACGTGTTTTGCGCACAAAATGCGACGTAGACATCACTTCACGCCAGAGCTGAGGTGTAATATTAAGAGAAGGGATCGCTAAAAAAAAAGTGTGCTTTAGACCACACAACTGAAGTAAAATCTAATTATTGAGTTAATAGGCAAATTACCGTACTTACAACGACATAACATGTCATAATATGATATTTATTTTTGAAATACAAAAAAGTTTCACTTAAATCGAATTTGAATTTTGAATATGAACGACTACTTCCATTGGCCTCGCCTGATGTGTGATTTTTGTAACGCTCTTTTCAGTTCACTCCCCAAGTCAAACGTGCGTATAGAAGTTTTACTTCAAAAATTATCTGTAGAATGCGTAGTACCTTTGTACCAGCCTTTTATAATAGCTAATTTGTAGTCTGTGTATTTTGTTGAAATACTTGTTTGTTTTTCGTATTGCGTCTCTTATTAATTAAAATAGAGTGTTTTCGTGCATCTTGTCTCATTCCTGCATTCGCCTTAAAATCACTCACAGACTTACACACAAAATTTCAATGTAACTAGGCTTATTTTTTATTTATTTAACGAATAATAATAGTGACATCCATTCATTTAGAATTGTTTTCAGTGACAACTAAAATCGTGTGATCGAGTAATCTATTACAATTTTAGTTGACATTTTTTTCATATCACGCTCCTTAGACCAATTAAGAAGAATTGGCCTGAGCTACGCACCTTAAACCTCAAAATTATATTAAAAGACTTTGTCCCAGTGGTTATGGGACAATATATAAAAAAATCAGTTATGGTCTCATATTAAAGAACTGTCATCGTAGATGTTTTAAATTTAAAGAGAAGAAAACAATAAATTGCAATCGACAAACAATTATTATCAACTGAATTAATCTATACAGTGATATACTAAAAAAAATAAGCGTATATTTTAATAATATAATTCTTTAAGATTTATAAATATAAAAATAAAATATAAAAGGGCCAAAAATCTGTGTCCACATACCCTGAATAACATAATGCGGCTCTACTAAAACCTAATGATAATAAATCAATATGCAGCGCCGGGCCGTAGCCACAGATGGGGTAATCTCATATGTGACATGAAAGCAACACGAGAATCTCGCGCTGACTGACAACTACATAATGCCTTCCATAAGTCGTCGGCCGTATTACATTCGCTCATTCATCGCGCTACGGACTAACAATTACATTCATATATGCGTGTATATACGTACCTACAATGATACAAATATCGAAACGCGTAAAGTGTAATTTTTTTTATAGTATAAAAGTGTATGATTATACGTACTTACAATGATACAAATATTGAAACGTGTAAAGTGTAATTTTTTTTTAGTATAAGAGAGAAAACGAGCAGTTGGACTGCTGAAGTCCATAGACATGCGCATAGTGATTATACAGATGAATTGCCCTTCTTCCTCCCTGGCTACTTACACATTACACGAAACGAAATAGCACATCTGTCACTTTAACTGTCGTGTCGTGTAAGCGATGGTTACCTCCCCAGTCGTGCCGGCCGGCGTTAATAGATAAATTAATTCAAGAGGAAGGTTTATATGTATATTAACTCCATTTTTGAATTCCGAATTCCACGCGGGCGAAGCTGCGGGCGGAAGCTAGTTCTATGTAAAAACACATACGAATAAAAAACGTCAAAACAAAGAAATAACGAGAATTATTACATTGAATCACTCACAAGCTTTCTATCCTCGTACCCGCATTTGTACAAGATGAAAATGCATATTTTAATAATATTACAGTCACAGATTCTCAGGATCATAATTTCCAATGCATAAAGCAGATACGTTACGTACACTGACAGTTAAGACACATTCACATCTTCATCCTAGTTTCTTAAGGGGCTAGTCACGGTTTTTTCACATTTTTCTAACATTAATTTTACAATGAGTTTAGAGTATTTCTTGACAAAATAAATACTGGTGAATTTTGAACATATTTAAAGTATAATTATCAGACCGAAAACACGTTCAATTTAACTTTGTTCGTTAAAAAAAAATCGCAAAGTCAGGCCTTTGCAAATATTAGAACCGTTTTTTATAATTATAGCAACTAATAAGTAGTAAGAAAACATTCTTAAAATATGGAGCAACACAATCTTTAAACAATTCACAGTCGGCTTTTTATATTATTTGTAATTTTCAGTCATAATTTATGAAATTAATATTTTGTGGCTTTTGGTTTTTCGTTTGGAGTTGACAAAATCTATTCTCCTTGTCGTATTTCCTACGCATGACAGTGATGGCCAGTGTCCGCTCTAACGCGGAAGACGTCGGACCTATGTCGCTTTGCTCCCGATAAACACGCGTATTAGAATATCGCGTATTAATTATATCTAATATTTATTCACAATAAATGTCAACGTGGATGTCAAAAAAAAGTACTTTATGATTTTTTAGAATGTTGGTTTATAAAATTATTATTGGAAGATTAGCAAAATAATTATATTATCTATAAGGACTTATATAATAATTTTCGGCGATACGTCATAATCTCTGTGGTTTATTCGCACGTTCGTATTTATATTATAATTTTGTTTGTTTCTAGAATTAACACCGTGGGTTCAAACCCCGGCTCTCTGCTAGCTTTTTCTTCAATGTTTTTAATATAACTGTTTATTGCTATACAAATTTTAACATATTTTTATTATTTAATTAGTAAAAGCAAAGATACTTTTCTACATCTTTTTTTTTATTTTATTTTTTTATGCTAAAGGGAGGCAAACGAGCAGTCGGAGGCATTTACATGACTACCGACGCCCATAAGACATCCGCATAGAAAACAGCCTCTACACAGATGCGCAGGCCTCCTTCCTCCTCCCACCTCCACGGGCCACCGGCTACTTACTTATTATGTGAGTGAGAGGTACCTTCCTGTAGGGCTATTCTGTAAGTGTCATTTCGCAAATCGAAAGTTAAATCCGCGGTGAGAACGTGAAATGGTATTCTGTAAAACTCGATCGCGTCCAGCGCCACGGAAATAAGCGTGACAGTGCGATGAACTATTGAAATTCTCTGTCGAAGTGAGTGCGGTCACCTGAGTGACACTCGATATCGAATTTGATTTTTACAGAATAGCACTACTGATCGTGCCGGCCGAATTCGGTTACAACGCAACATGACACTACCTCTTACTTCTTCAATATAAATTGTAGTATTATTATATAATATTTATATTTTGTAATATTATATTATATCTCTCAACTCTTACATTACATGAGTAAGTAGATACTCTTCGATCAGTAACCCGCGCCCGCGCCACGCTCACTACATGACATGAGTTACTCTGTGACGCTAGGGTTGTCAGCTAAACAAAATAAATGATTGCTTGAAAATCATTTCTACAAAATATAGTAAAACGTAGTCACTATACGTTTATGTAAAGCTAATGTGTACACTCTACAAAATATATTTATTTAATATCATTAAATTTAATTATTGCTTAAAATTTAACTTTTATTGGCTGTTCATCATTAATATTGTGTATAAAATGATCAAAGTTTCATTATCAATTAAGTGCCAAATGAAACATTTTTGTTTTATCAATTGAAAATAGATTTTTCATATAAATTTTTTTCGTGATTATTTATTTAATTTCTTGATAATTTTTTTTGCAACGTAATGGTTAAAAATATTTTAGAAATAATCATAATTTATTATATAAATATATTTTACTGAACATTAGCGAAAACTTCTTTAGCGGGTTAAAATATATAGAAGTACAACTGCTTGACTTGACGTATAATATAACGAGTATCTCCGTAGATACCTGCGACACAGGGCCGCCGCGCGCTCGCGCCCTTATATTGTATTATTATTGTGCAGAGTGCGCGGCCCGCGTTTTGTATAAAATGCCGAATCCACGAAATAATAGGTGTTAATGTAAAAAACAAATGACCTATATCAAATCTCAAAAACATATTTTGTCTTAAAAGAAATAAAATGGTATCAAATTGACGTTTTATTTTTTATCAAAAGGTAATAGGTTTTTTTTTGTATTAGATACCTACCTCGCTGCTATTTTTTTATTTTCTATTCAATATTCAGTATAAGGGAGCAAAAGAGCAGTCGAAGCCATCTACTTAATATCGATGCCCATAGACATCCACACCATTATTTCAGTTTGTGTATTTAGTATTTAGTAACTATTTACGCAGTTTACCTAAATTTTGAAGAGGTTTTGGAAGAGGTAGTGTCCCGCGCTGCATGCTTCCATGTAGCCAAATTGGGCCAGCACGACCAAGGAGGTACCTTTCGCTTACACGAATCAAGCGTAAAGTGACAGTTGTGCTGTCGCGTTTCGTGCGGTGTGTAAATAGCCAGTAGCCCATGGAAGTGAGAGGAGGGAGGGCGAAGAAAGCATCTGTTTATCTTTATGCTGATGTTTATGGGCGTCGGTAGTCCTGAAAATGGCTCCGACTGCTCGTTTGCCTCCTTATACCAAAAGGGAAAAATGTATATAGGTAAGGGTATATAATATATTATATGTATACTGTATAAGTAGGTACCTACTTACATAATGTTATTTACATAAATAACTATAAAATATAATATAATCTTGGAATCTGGCATTTTTATATTACAAACGGATAATAATCAAACTCTATTTAATTCACGAATACAAATTATTATCATTCCACAACATTTGTTTTATTACTAAAATCATTTTGCGCAACCCTTGCGCTGTGGTCATACGTCGCGTTTGCACGTAAGCCACTCAATTTGCATCTCTATTTGCTCGTTGTTAAGGTGCATTTTTCTTCGCAGCGAACAAAAGTGTGATCTTGTAGGTAATTATGGCGTTTAGTAGTAGGTATCTGCGTAAAAGATTATTATTATTCATTCACAAAACTTTATAATGGGCGAAATATATATTTTAGGTATATACCTATAAGACCCAAAAAATCCTCTATTGCATTAGAAGGTACTTACCTAACATGAAAATAGAAAGATGATACCTAAATAATTCTAAATAATTTTCCCCAAAAGATTTTATAAAATTACTCAAGTCATAATTAATTCGACAAAGTAATCATGGGTTCAAATATCAATAAAAAATATACTTTTTGTTAGTTTTCAATAATATTTATAGTAGTATACAAGTGTGTATAGAGATGGCGCTGTTAAGAGCGCGCGTATTGACGTCTGACAACTTCGCGTCTCGACTAACTTTCAATGTGACGCTCCAAGTGGCCCGAAACGGAACTAATTCGCAAATCACTCAAGGTCATTCGCTCATACTAGCCCCTTAATCACTATATAGTATAAAACAAAGTCGCTTTTCGCCGTCTGTGTGTCTGTATGCTTAGATCTTCAAAATAACGCTACAGATTTTGATGGGTTTTTTGTAAATAGAGTGATCCAAGAGGAAGGTTTATGTGTATAATGACTCCATTTTTGTAATCCGAAATCTACGGAATGCTGCGGGCGGAAGCTAGTGTGATAGAGTGAGTGCCACATATCATCGTAATCGTGTTACTTATACATATATGTCAAGTGGAAGTAGGACAAGTCTAATTTAGTTCCAGTTCTAGTAATCTTTACTGGTAATCCGCAGCTCTCTTCCCACCTACGGTGATATGCTCGTCACTAAGTCATGGTCGTAATGTCAAACATCCCTCTCTCTCTTGTCATCTGTACCTAACCATAGACATCATCTATGGTATGAGTACTCATTATACAGTGTATGACTAAACATAGACAACACAGACAATATATCGCTTGTCTTGCTTTCTCTACATTTATAAGTCCGTCATTATTCATCTTTCACTCACACAAACTCGCCAGCTGCAGAAACTCAGACTTATCTGATTAGGGTAGGTCAGTCTTGGTCTTCCTTTCCATTTTCATATAGAACATAATATGTTCTACCTATGAATATAAAATAAATAGATAACTAAAACCATTTCAAATAGTTGTATTGCAGAGTTAATACTATCATCGTCTTAAGGTCCTCACTGAAAAACAGAAATGTAGCACTGCAAGCTTTCTGACTCCGAGTGACCGGACTGTAATTAGAAAATTCCAAACTTATTTTGATTTCAGGAGTGACTCGAACACGGGACCGATCAGTTTAATCGAACATGCTTACCATTAGACCATGAGGCACCTAAATGAATACACACACAAACACATTACTCACATCTCTATACCTCGGGGACATAGAGACCACAGATTTCCAATAACGGCACAAGTTTTAGATAATTTAGTATTACTCTAAAACATGTATTGATCTTAATCTTGTTTAATTTGGCTCCCTAAAGGAATTTCCAGCGCTAGTGAGTTTAATTTGGAGTACGTTACGGCACAATTAAGATATACAGGTTATATATGAAAGTACGGTATGTATTTATTTGTACTGTAGAAATGTTTAAAATGAAGTTAGGGAAATTAAAATGAATCTTATATACGAGTATCTTTCCTCATGGCCACAATTGGCAACTTAAATATAAAATATTGTTATATTTATACAGAATATTCTAACTTATCTATACATTAACTTGTTAAAACAATGTAATATATTTCAGCCATCATGGTAATTACTATCTGGAATAACCTAATAATAATTAGGTACTATTTGAAAAAAAATTAGTGGTTCCATTTTAGGCGTGTGAAACTATAATTTGTAGCGGGTATAAAGAGATATATTTTTATAGCGGGCCGAGAAATTTCATCAAAATCGGTTCTGTAGTTCCGGTGTCTATCACAGACATCGTGACAAAGTTTTTATAATATATAAGACTTACGTCATCATATTAATATACCTGTATTATTTTATACTTACAATATATTTACCTATATTTTTTTATAATTTAACTCTTATATTTTTAATGAAAAACTGAGATAAATAAAAACTGGACACGGTCTTAAGTAGGTTAAACACGTGTAATAAATAAATAAACCGCCGCGCGAACGCGTTGAAATGCAAAAGTATATTTTTTAAAAAGTTAATTGGAAAATGTTGTGCCCGCTGACCTCAAATTACAGCAAGCTCAGCGAGCTGCAGGAAAAATATTTCATTTGTCTTAGTTTATCTGAATAGAGCAAGGACGGCATTGTTTTTCTGAATATGTATAATAATACGAACGTCTGTGTGACCGCATTTGTGGCGCTACAATGAACTCGGCTATCCTCGGGATGAGTTTCGCGTCCAGTATTGTTTAAAGTTTGTCGTAATTAATAGAGTTCCACTGAATAGACTCCTAGGTCTCATTGTACGAATGTTGAAAACCCTTTGTCCGCGCTGAAAAATTTATTGGTTACAAATTCACTCGCCACCGATCCAGTGCATTCAAATATTATATTCAGTTATTTTTTAACCCGTTTCAAGCTTCGCGAGTTTATATTTTTGTTACTTGTATTTGTAGTTTCTATATTCTAGTTTATATTGAATACATATGTAGGTACACGTTTATAAGTATATTTTGTAGAAAATTATTGAAACGTATTTATTATTTAAATTATTATTGATTATGAAGATGGTAAAATGAACTTGTCTTATAATTGTGAAGAAAGCTTTCTTGTATTCGTTAACTCACCATATTAAAACATTACTTAACGACAAAACATAATTAAAAAAAACGCTTTAAAAGTTGTTAGTACTTAAAAAATAATGTTAATTTAGCTACAAAAGATTATAAAAAACATCGATCTAGTTACTACTCGAACGATTTTAAGTTTAAAAAAATAAATACTGATGGAATTACAGCAAATTAGCTTTCATTAAAATCGTTCAGATATTTATTCATAACCTTTAGACCGAACTTAATTAAAACTGATTTCCGATCAAACGTATTTTAAATTGCTTATGAAATATTTAAGAGTAAATTCTTTTAAAAATATAGCAGGTTTTTATAATTATAAATTCATCAGCTTCTTTTCATTAACTTCTCCGATCGATTTTCCAGAAATGTATAAATTAAATTTATAGTAACATTTTGTGTCACATGTTTAATAAGTCTGTTCACACACTGTTATTATCATTGGCCTTCTCTTTCCTGTTATAAAGGACTCCAAAGAATTTAGCGGCCACATTTTAGAAATCTAAAAATAAAACAACAAGACTAAAAATTAGTAGTCACATCTACAATGCATGGTAATGTTTAACATCTAGTTTTGTAATAGTTTAAGGTTTTGGTTTTTTAAATTTTTTTCATCAATATTTTATTGATTTTGTCGACGTTCACAGCTCTGTGTAGAAGGAAAATATATTAAGGAATAGGCACGTTTAACTAAATTAAAGTTTAGTAAACATAATATGAGTTATATGATGTGATTTCCTGTATCGTTGTACTTGTTGTACCATTTCTGTGTGTACTTGTAACATCCGTTGAAGTTAGCACCCATGTTGAATTGTGCTTGAAGTGCCCGACAATACCTAAGATGTTAATTGATGCCTTTGCTGTTGAATTCCGTATGGTATACGAGTCTGGTGCTCCGTGGTGTTTTTTGTATGCTGGGCCACGGTAGTCCCCTAAATCATTCGTGTTCTGCTCTCTTCACTGCTCATTTTACTCATACTGCAATATTTATAGTATAAGTGTTGAAACGAGGAGTCTCTGACTTTTTAGGATGTAAATACCCGCATATTTATTATGCAGATGATTTACCTTTCCTCCTCTCTCCAGCGTCGACTTCCTCGGTCAACCCATCCTAATACGCGATAAACACGATAAACAGTTTAAGCTAAACAACATATCAGGTATTCTAAACATGTGGCATAAACGTTATTGATTAGAATGGAAAACAATAAAAAATGTATGGGCTTTCTTTATAAAATTTGATTCGTCGCGTGACTCAATAGTATAGGATATTTTTTATCGTATTCTGTTCTGTTCGATAACGCCACTTGTACGGAGGGTCAGAGCGATAAATCTATTGGTTACCGCCTTGTATTGACATTTCACTGATCTCAATTGTCACTTAATTGTCATAGTCGTTAATTTAATTGGAGACCTCTTCGAACTTGCACACTTGAAAGCTGATAGTATGTAGTAGTGTTCTCACTGAATTTCGGATATAGATATAGATAGCCTTAGCGAACTTGTCTTTATATCAGAATACATGTGCGCAAATGAACTACTAGAGTTGTTTTCACATAAGAGATTAACAGATGTAGATAAAAACTTTTACATTTTACTATTCAGAAAAGTACGGTAATTACATTTTTCTTCCTCTGCCACACGATGGACCCGGCACCCGCACGGTGAATCCATGGAATGCTAAGAAGTTCGTCTCTTTTAAAATATTAAGATATATACAGTGCATAATAAATATCATATAACTATTATTATGAATTCATCAACATAAAGGTACGTTAGAGGATTATGGGCAAGCACATATTGAATATCCAATATCGTTAATTAATCTTTATTTTATAGCCCTTCACATCGATCCAAAACCAAAGGCTTAAAGTGCCTTCAAAGCACTTAAAGCACTTAATTCCAAATGCCATTAAGGGGGCAGTCACGGGGAGGTCATTTTCTCTGGATATTCCTTAAATGAATCAATAGCTTCCGAGCCGTTCATACGCGATCGTAGTAACGTTGTAAATAATGTACTGTTATAATTACAAGCAGCTGGCACTTAATAATTTGGAATAGCGTGTATATTATGTAGATCACATAAATTTGAATTCTGTGTACGCCAGTTATTGGCACATGCATCAGAATCTGATGAACAATGTAATATTTGAAATTGTAATAATGTATGTGCTGTTGGTGTTCCTAATTAAATAAACGAGTGGACCCGCGAAGATCGATATTCGATCTAAGTGACCCTTTTTTGTAATTAAAAACTAAATATCATATTATGACATGACATTGTAAGTACAGTGCCACAAACTTTTCTGGCCCGGTGACCAAGACTGGAACTAAAGCCGTCATTTTGAAATGACAATCTGTTGTCAGTTTTAATAGTGGAGCGACGCACAAAACTCGTTTACCCTAAAGGGATGGGAGAAACATATTTTTAAAGTCTTTTCTTTTATGCAAGAAGAGTTTCTCTTCTTGCATAGCTCCAAGCTCCATTAATAAACTAATAAAGTAAAAACGTTGATTGTTTGTAAATTTGATATTTTACACGACCATAATTACCTACAACATTAAAATATAATACTACATTCTTTTATTTCTAAATAACTAATAAAATAATAGTTATCATGATTTTAGTATTGTGATGCCAAAATTTCAATTACTTCCTGCATCGGACATTATTTTTACCCTAAAAATCGGAATACATCATTTGATGGCAATACTTAATTAGACAAGACTTGTCACTCTTGTCAGAAGAGCGCCGCCACGACCGGGTCAGAAATGTTTGTGGCACTTATGTAGAATTTTCAACATTTGCAAAAGACACAGAAACTTCATCAATAGTTACGTGTATCATATATTACATCAATGTGTAAAATGATGGTAGTGTGTGTAAAGTTTTATTTATAACATTATTATAAAATAATTATATTAGCCATCTGCACTTCTCTTACACGTAAACTATTAAAGTGTGCCAATTTTCGTAAAATTGTTCCTAAAGTTTTTGCTTCACATATTTATATATAGATAAATAAATCTCTCTTTAGAATGGTTGAAATGCAAATTCCCACGGTAATGCAGCTACAAAAAAATATTCGTTATGAATAAAATATCGAAACCTCTTGTTGGCATGAAAAAATAAAGAATCATAATGTTATTATATCGTGCTATGCAGATAAGGTTAAGTCAGATGAGCACATATTTTACATGAGCATATTTTTATCTTCTACATATTACAGAACCCTTTTCTTATCTAGCTGATTGGAAATCATAAAGCTAAACAGATCTGCCAAACAAAGCTGCCTGTTGTTTACAATATTAATCCAATCAGATTTTATCTCTTTGTTTCTAAGTTATAATATAAACGCGTAGCTTGCACGGTACCGGCGTAAAGTGACGTACGATGTGTAAGTAGCCGATGGCCCATGGAGTAGGTTCTCCCCCTCCCTCCCTCGACGGATCTCCACCTTGTCCTAGTGAGGGGGCTTAGTAACCGTGGCTTGAACAACCACGGTGAACCAAGAGGATCCCAGGTGGGGACGCGTCGAGTGGGCTTCACCAAGGTCCGCTCTGGATGCGTCCATGGAGGAAGGGTCGCGGGAAGAGAGGTGTCTCGGTGTGTCGTTTCTGTGCACCCTATCTCCCGCGACCGAACCGGGTCGCACCGTCTGATGCGTTGGCGGTGGGGCCGCAGAGAAAGAGGAGATGCGGTGTGTCGTTGCCGTCCTCCCTGTCCTCTGCGGCTGTTTAATGGTTAGTCCGCCGCCCAGCGGATGGGATCAGTCAATGCCGGAAGTCCTCCACCCGTCAGATGGCGGCGAGGATTCGGACGAACGGCTTGGTGTGCTCCGTTGGAGCATTGGGACCAGGGGTAAGGATGGTAACCTGACCCCATTGCACGGTTCCCATCCTTACCCCTGGTCAGTCCCCAAGAAGGAGGAGTCTGGCCTGTTCATCGAGGCCAGCCAGCCAGGCCAGCTTAAGGCGCCCTGTTGCTTTTAGATCCGGGGCCCTCCAATTATAGTGGTTGAAGGCAAATGCAGGGGTTTAGTCGGTAGAGGCAAGGCAGTTGTCGAGCCCGACACTGTACCCGGGAGCCACCCAAGTTCCTGGGTAGTGTACGTTAAGGGATTCCCCTGTGTCACCAAAAAAAAAAAGGTTATTTTAAGAGTTACTTAGCATTAAAAATTTATAAAATTACACAAGTGTCACAATATATCAAATTTGACTAAAAGCAAATGCGCTGATCCAAGTGATTAAAGGATGATAAATGCATATAAAAATCATTTTCATGATTTTACATAAATTGCACTGTACATAAATTTTAGTAGATAGGCAGGAAGATAAATAAAATAGTTTTATATTTTATGTTAGATTTTTTGTCATATACATATTGTATGTATGTACGAAAGAATATTATTGAATTCAATGAGAAGAGTGCTAATCATGATAGAAATACTTGGAACAGGCACAAACTAGATGTACCATTTTATAGACTGAGCAGGGTAAAGAATTCCTATGGGGGTCAATGTATACGCCTCTACAATAAGATCTCAGAAAGCGTTCAAAAACTCTCAATCAACAAATTTAAAAAAGTAGTTAAGGAACGCTTGTGTGGTAAGGGATATTACAAAGTAATAGATTTTATGACAGATACCACACCTTGGGAATAGTACCCTCCTCCCAGGCTACTTCTATACAAAAATAAATGCAAATTATATTTTTTTATGTATATAAATGAAGAATGTATAATGAAGAAATTAATGAAGCCCACTGAGTTTGTTTCGCCGGTTCTTCTCAGGACAGATTGTAGATGGAAGTTTTTGACGTTCAAAAAGCAATTTATTAAATTCTATTTTGAATAAAAATATTTTAAAAAAAAATGATTTTTATACGTGTACTAATATTTGCATAGATACTAACTACTCTGGTACTACTTAATATTATTAGTTAAGTGTTATGCCCGATTTACACGTATTTAGTTAAAATTTAGTTAACTACTTAACTACTTAATACGTGTAAATCGGGCATTAGTGACATTGTTATAACCAACACGTCCTACTGTAACACTTTTACACCAAATTGATGATTGATTTATTGATAAAAATAAAAGAAATAATGTTATTTGAATGTACTATAAAATACTATTTCTTTCAGTATTAACATATCAAGGCGAGGTGTTGAAGCTGACGAAAATATCCCGTTCGGAAATGGGCACATACTTGTGTATCGCAGGAAATGGCGTTCCCCCAACAGTCAGCAAGAGGATCCATATCAGCGTACACTGTAAGTTGCTTTCATTCAGAGTAAGCTATTCGTGTTATGTGATATTGAATATCGAATTGTTGGAGGGATTTGAGATACCGGGGCTTGGAGCTGCTCGATAAGTTTACATATTTTATTTTCGTTGAAATTTGTGTAATATGTGTCTCTCAGAAGCTAAGGCAGACAAAACGACTTTATAAAAGTATTTTTTTTCTTTTTGTTGACGCAAGGGAATAATCGTATGATAATTCTAATTATCAGGTGACCCTAGACCTTTGTGGGACAGTATATCACTTTTAGTGCAGTCATAAATGAGTATTACATTTTATAGCGCAAAGTAGGGTAGAAGTGCATTTATAACATTTAATTTCTATTAGGAACACATAACCATGTTTATATCACTTAAAATAAGAAAATAAACACTGCTTAATAATGCATAAAAAATTGTAAATTCGCAAATATATCAAGTCGTAACACATTTAAAAGGAATGAATTTAATATGTACATGTGTAATCAAGGATACGCGCCTTTAAAGTAAAGTAAGAAAATTATGTAAATGAAGAAAATTAAATCAAAAGTACATTTTCAAATGTATAGAATTAATGTTCAAGACGTGTTGTAGTAACTGGTTGATAAAATCACACCTGAAACTACTGAAACGGTCAGGGTGCAATTGCGTATGCATTATATTTTGTAACTAGCAACTTTGTTTACGTGAATCCGTTTCTCTACCGCAGGTGGTTAAAAAGTAGTCTATAGCTTTCCTCGCTAAATGGACTATCTAATACTGAAAGAATTTTTCAAATAGGAACAGTAGTTCCAGAGATTAGCGCGTTCAAACAAACAAACTCTTCAGCTTCAAAGGGAGTCAAAGATTTAGTAAGAGGTAGTGCAACACTGCTTGCATGCATGTAGCAGAATTGAGCAGGCACGACTGGGGAGGTATCTCTCGCTTACACAAAAACGGCGTAAAGTGACAGCTGTGTTGTGGCGTTTCGTGTGGTGTGTACGTAGCCTATGTTTGCCCCCTTAGGGCATGAAAAAATTGGGATTAAAATGTAACTTTGAGTGAAAGTTAAGCTGGAATTTGTTACAGGTTCACTAGGCATCTGTTAAAAAAGGAAATTTTAAAATTTTACGGCGACTTTTGAGGTGACAAAGGGGTTAGAAATCACAAACAATAGGACGCATATCACACAATGATGTAATACTATAAATTATATTGTTCCAGTTCACCCAGTAATACAAGTGCCAAATCAGCTGGTCGGGGCGCCACTTGGCACAGATGTCACCCTCGAGTGCTACGTGGAGTCGTCACCCAAGTCGATTAATTACTGGGTTAAAGATCCGCCAGGTACAGAACGATGTTAATATTAAACACAGGTGCTATTTATGTACATCCTGTGAAAACCTTTATTTTCGCATTGAGGTTTTGTTTTTAGGATGATTTTTACCGATATATTTTTGGTCTTTCGGCTACATAATTTTATGCTACGCCAAACAGATTGGTTCTTAACATCGTTCGTCTTAGGTGGACTTAAAGTCTTTATATTTCTAAAGAATAGTATGTGAAATGTAAAAGCCTTTCGCACAGTATTTTCATAAAACTATGTCATTACTTTTTATGTGTAATTGCACATAATTTAAAGAATAAATATCATAAAAAGGATATGATATTAATTGCGACTATGTTTAACGTATTTATTTTTGGTTTTTTTTTTTATTTTAAGTAAAATAGTTTTTATGTGACTTCGCGTAATACCTACCTAAAAGTAATACTTTGCTTTATACGTTACCATGCAAAGTAATTTTTAAACTTAAAAAGAAAAAAAAATTTTTAACATCTAAGCATTCGATTCGAACTTTTGTTTTTTTTTAATTTACATTTAAATTCTTAAATAAAACCGATAAAAAATTTGGAATTTTATTATAAACTTCGAAACTTGTAGTTTTTTTTTAGAGATTAAATAATATTTTTGTCGTCGCATCGGACGTAACTCAATTCTCACAAAAGTGTATTATAATTTTTGAGTGACAATCAACATATCCATTCAACAGTAGGTATTTTAATTCAAGTTAGGTCAATTCGATGTGTCAGCCCCTAGTGCAATAATACAATTGGAGATTCATACGCCATTCAAAGAGAATATTTCAATAACTTATAATATTTTATCTACACTAATGTTGTAACATTCTACTTATGTTTTCAATACTTGACTTATAATAACTACTATTATAGCTCAGACAACAAAAAACTCATTTTAAGCAATTTGACATGATGTTATAATATCCAAATCGATATCGTAAAATCTCATTTTAACACTGTGTGAGAGCGAGAGAGAGAGAGAGAGAGAGAGTGGTGAGAGAGCCTTTTTTCAAAATCCTAACAGCGCGCGTTCGCTCCTGATTGGCCCTGCGCGCGCTGCAGCTGCGCTCTCATTGGTTCAATGCCAGCTTGCAAAGGATTTGCGAGAAAGAGACAAAGCTCTACAAAAAAATGAAAGCAAAAATTAACGCCACAGACAACGAATAATATTCTGTTAAGTAGAAATTTAAAAGTAAAGTCATGTGATTTTTTCACATTATATTTCAACATTGAAGCTAGTATTTTATTAACATCCCTACTAATATTATAAATGCGAATGTAAGTTTGTTTGTTACCCTTTCACGCGAAAACTGCTCAACCGATCATCATGAAATTTTGTACACATGTTCTTGGAGGTATTAGAAGTAACATAGCTTTTATAGCTTTTATCCCGAAAAAATGTTCCTGAGGGATGCCATGGAATGATTTTCCACGATATCGAAATTTACGCGGGCGAAGCCGCGGGGCGCAGCTAGTTGAATTATAAAAAGTATATATTTACGCGCCGCAATTTTTGCAATCAAATTAAAGTATTTAATAAAAATATTTATCTTCGAAGAACATTACATTTTAAATCGTCGGTCAAGCAGTCGTCGCCTCGTCAGTCCAACAACGAATGGGGCAATACGCGTGAATTTAATATTTCGCAATGTTTGATTAATTGATTAATTAAATTAGTGAAGATAAAGTAGTGTATGCGACTGCATATAACACGGGTATTAAAACACTCGTGAGGTACTATTTTGAAACTCGCGTTCGCTCGTTTGAAAAATTCACACTCGTGTTTTAATACCCTTCTTTATATGACAGTTGCATAAACTACTATTAATATTGTATCGAATTCTTTATTTGCATATGCGTTATTTATTATGGTCCATCTTGTTTTTCATATAAAATAATATCTTCGTATCAATATGTACCTACTTTTATTTTCACAAGAATAATTAATATACCAGTTATAATTAAATATGAACCTGACTGTGTATCGATATAGCTAGTTGATACTATTGGAAAATAGTAGTGATTAAAGTTATTTTTATTAAAATAAATTTCAAATAAAATAATAAAAATATCCTGTTAGGCTATATAGTTTTTTAAGGATTACAAAGGCAAATATGTTTTGAAGTTGTGTATAAAAATATTATATATAACTTTCGATAACTATCTTCAACAACTAATCATTTACTAATATTTAATACACAGTTCCTATCACGAATATGTATATAAATAGATGTTGTGACCTTTTACTTTATTATAAATGATAATATATTTTTATCTACGCTAATTGCGAGGTTATCAAATGTTTATTTCTCATATTATGAAATGCATTAGGTATTTCGTTACCCGCAGCTGGAGAAAATTGCTATTTAGTTATAAGACCACCTATAGTGCGATTTACTACAGTTCGTTTATTTATTTTTCCCGTTATTTTCTCACAAAATTAATTTTGTTACTCCCTTATAAATATGCTAACTGAATTCCTTATGCAATTCTTTCTGCAAAACTGATTTAACAAGTTACTTGTATCAACAATTAAGTATCTTGAATAATAATTAAAAATAACAAAATTATTCGCCCTTATTGATAAGACGTAATACTAAAAATATAGCTAGGGATTCTAGCAACTCTATTCTTTATCATCAGCAATGGATGATTACAGGAATAAATAAATTAGTTTTTTATTTATTTACGTTACAACTTTATAACTGTATCAAGCAATATAATTTGAAATGTTAATGCAAATGTTACTTGCAAATGAAATCTGTATTAGACGTTATAGAACAGAAAAAATATTTATGAATAATTAATACATTCACAATTATAAATTAAAACCAAATTTTGTTATAGAAATCTATTTCTATTTGATTTTTGATTATTGAAAAGCTTTGCCTAGACATAAGCGCATCCCATTTCAGCCACATGTGCTTAGACAATGATCTAAGGCTTAGACTTAATACATTTATTACGCGAGCTACAAAGAAATTAGTATGGCCTTAGGCAGTAAAAACATTACGTCGCTTGAGAAGAAAAGAAAAATTTTAAACATCATTATAATAATGTAATTTAATGTTATATTTTATTAAATTTTGTTTGCGATAAGATTTGATAATAGTACAATAAATAAAATACAAAAGAACAACTTGAGAAAAAAGTAGATTCATCCTTATCTCCTTACTTAATGTTAAGATAATTCTTAGCTTTATAAATCTTATCACAAACAATTACTAAGTTATGAAAGAATCACGAATAATAACGATACAAATTATAAGACGGATTTAAAACTGTAGGTGTCGGGCCCAAAGTTTTTACATTTTTCATAAAACTTTGCGGTGAGAAGATGAAATTTTGATATTGGATTTGAAAGCAAACGTCTTAAGTAATAAATTATTTTGCAGGTGAACTCATTATACCATCTGAGAAACACGAGACTTCTGTGAGACAAAAGTCAATGTTTGAAACGGAAATGTCGATGACTATAAAGAACATTCGCAGGGAAGATCTGGGAAGTTATATTTGCGTTGCTAAAAATTCTTTAGGTGACGTGGAGAGCAAGATTCGTCTATACGGTAACCCTCTATTTTTCTACTATTTTTAAATGATTTGAGTTTACAAATTAATTTTATAATGACGATAAAAGAATATTTTAAATTTGTATTCATAATTCGTTAACATTGCGTGTTTCCAGAAATACCAGGAAATGACAGACAAGTATTTCAATATCCCGACGAGAGGAAACCGATAGATGACGACTACAAAACAGAAATGTATGACGAGGATGATTTCGATAGTAGTGCTAACGAGAAGAGCAATCGTGTACCAGATCGCGCGAACAAATGGTACGCAAATGACGGCAAAATCATTGTGATGACTTCCAGCGATGCGCCAGCAATTCTCACCGCGACATTAGCAATAACGACTATCTTCGTACGCTTAATTGAAGCACTACTGTAATTGTTCTGAATGAAATGAATCGCCTATTTTAATAAATTTTCATTTAGGGCTTTAACGTATTTGTTTTGGGCCCTTTTAAGGCCTCTACAATATTTATTTTAGTATGACCGTAGTTAGTGATTAACAATTCAAGTGACCAAATAATATTTCCAAATGCTATATTCAATTTGGAACTAATGGAAATCCAACAACTACTTCATTCCTCGTCACCAGGTAACGTGATAATAACTAGATTTAAATTTTGTATATAGTTTACATTATAAGCTTATGTGTGTCATATGTGGGTTTTGAGATATTTACTATTGTTGTCAATGACACAAGTAAAAGACTAATTATATAATCAATTCTTCTATGATGTAAATGATGATAGAAATTGAAACGTGAAAGCAACAGTTAAGACTTAAGATTCACATTTGCATACAAACAATTTGCTAAAGTGGAAAAAACCGGATTCGTTTATATGGCAGAATTATTCTAATTCGTACGTTAACTAGCGGTATTACGTTTTAATTTCCTCTTTCACAAGATGTTATAGAAAAAAAATGTAATTAGTCTTTAAATTGGAAAAATCGCCGTGTAAATGATAATATATAAAGTAGAACTGTTTATATGGGTTAAGTAAATAATAAAATATTTAAAGGATATCCTAAAGAGTATGTGATGCGTTGTAAATAAAAATAGTCAGTGTTATTTTACTTGGTGCTTATTTTATATTTATGTTTATGGATCAATAATAATTTTAGTGCTTCAATTATGTGCAACTTTAAGGGTAATAAGGTAAATTGCGAGCCTTTATGTGAATTTTAAATTACGTTTTACGTAGATAGTTGTGTGTATATAGTTTTCACCCTTTAAAACATAATTAAATAGGCATAGAATCCTAAAGTATTAAAAAAAAATAACGCTTTTAATATACCAAACAATACTGAATTAAACTTAGATTAGTTTAGCAATAAGCGTGAATGGTAACAAGCACAATTTATTACTTTTAAACTTAAAATATTATTACTATAAATCTATTTTATAATACAAAAAGGAATAATTGTTTATTAAATCAACTCAATGTGGGTTGGTAAATTGTGAAATTGCGCTGCCAAAGAATTTCTCTAGACACTTTCCTGTACTGCAAAACTAACGTCATATCAGAAGACAAATAAGGAGTGCGAGTACAGAAGTCTAGTCTAGAAAAAGTTACTTTCAGATCCTTTTCACGTAAAAAGAATTTTAGGGTATACTAGCTTCCATTCGCAGCTTCTCCCGCGTGGATTTCGGAATTAAAAATGGTAGTTATTATACATATAAGTATAAACCTTCCTCTTGTCTATCTATTAAAATAAACCCATCAAAATCGGTTGCGTAATTTTAAATCTCTATGGAAGCAGTAAAGACACATAGACGGCGTAAGCGCCTTTATTTTATACTATTTATTGAAACAGTGAACATGATATTTGTCTCAGTCTTACTTTGAATATAACTTTAACTGTCTCTCTGAATAATAGATAAAAGGGGCTGATTGATTCACCGGTCGACCTGTTTGTATTTCGTATTTGTAAATTGTAACCGAGACATTTCATGCCATGGGTAACGTTTGGAACCGAAACGTATCCATAATCATCAACGGCAGTTTTTATTATTCCATTGCTGTACTTAGGCCTCGTCTAATAAACGTTTAGACGACCGAACTGCCACTGGCACTCGTCCCATAGGGGCCACTAAATGACGATTTCCACCCGGTGAGTAGTCGACATACACTTCATCGCCTAAACGCGGCACAATTTATACATATAGGTATCTATAGTATTCATAGGTTAATTAAAACTCAATTAGCTTTTATGTACCGATAATGTTAATTTAAGTCGAGACTTTTGCAAACTACACGAAAGGCAATAGAATACTCATCATTGTCCTGCTTTGGTTCAAATTTAACAATGTTGATGTAAGAGGTAGTGCCACACTGCATGCTTGCATGCAGTCGAATTGGGCCGGCACGACCGGGGAGGTACCTCTCGCTTACACGATACCGGCGTGAAGTGACAGCTGTGCTGTCGCGTTTCGTGCGGTGTGTAAGTAGCCGGTGGCCCATGGGGGTGGGAGGAGAAAGGGGGGCAGCGCATCTGTATAGTCTTTATGCAGATGTCTATGGGCATCGGTAGTCATCAAAATGGCTACAACTGCTCGTTTGCCCCCCTATACCATAAAAAAAAAAAAAAAACAAAAAATTGTCCTGCTTTGGTTCAAAAACAATGTTACTTTTTGATGTGGTTGCAAAATAAGTTATTTATAGTTATTGTAAGTACTAAGCAATCATTTTCAAGATACTTGTAAAGTGGATATGAGTATGTAGTTGACTACATGTTTGGTTGTTTTGTACTGTACCCTACTTGGAACTCAGCGCCTTAAACCTTAACCAGTTTTGAATAATGAAACTTATAACTTGACTCCTTGACGCCAGAATGGAGTTCTAAGTTTTACAACATGTTAGATCCTAAACGTATTAAATTTCATACTATACTCATATTCCATTATAAACTTTACGGAAATGCATTTATCATCACACAAATACGTATATTTTAAAAAAAATCTCGAAGAAAAGAGCTTACTCGAAGCTGACAACGCTCCTGCAAGGCCTCGAATTTTGCAGCTGTCCATGAGCGGCGGTAGTAGTCTACCAACTGCTCGTTTGCCTCTTATCCTATAAAAAATCAGGATTCGATCCCGCAGTTTCTCATGTGATGAAACAAGAGAAGAACGTTTCTGAAATTCAAAGTGTACCTAAGCCTTAAAGTAAGCTACATTATTCTTGCCTCTGGTATTGCAAGTTACAGTCACAATAACCCAACACTTTCTTTTCATTTCAACTTAAGCTATTCTGATGTATGATTATCCTTAAAGTTGCATAGGACCTCTGTGTATTTTAATATTGTATCTCGTAAATACAATTTCTTCTGTACAATATACGTAAACTGTCTGTTACATAATAAAACGGAGCATGAAACTATATAACTTTTTATTTACCACCATCTCGTCTTGTTTGTTTTACGTAAAGTGATTAATTAATAAAATAAATGGAAAACGAAAATGCAAATGAAATAAGAGTAAGAGGTAGTGCCACACTGCATGCTTGCATGCAGCCGAATTGGGCAAGCACGACCGGGGAGGTACCTCTCGCTTACACGAAACTGGCGTGAAGTGACAGGTGTGCTGTCGCGTTTCGTGCGTTGTGTAAGTAGCCGGTGGCTCATGGAGGGAAGAGGAGGAAGGAGGGCAACACAATTTGTATAATCTCTATGGGGATGTCTACGGAGGTAGGTAGTCAAATTAATGGCTCCGTTTTCTCGTTTGTACCCTTATATAAAAAAGTTCCTGAGTTCGGTTAGCTAATTAGAAAGTGGAAAACAAACTTAAAAAGAGTTCTGGTTAGAAGTAAGCCTTCTTGCTAATACTTAATAGTTAAGTGTCAATAAGCTAGTCCTCGACGGATCTCCACCTTGTTTTTCTTTTTTTTTTTTTTATGGTATAGGGGGGCAAACGAGCAGTTGTAGCCATTTTGATGACTACCGACGCCTGTCCCTACCTGTTGTAGTGAGGGTGCTTAGTACCAGTAGCTTGAACAACCACGGTGAACCAAGAGGGATCCCAGGTGGGGACGCGTCGAGTGGGCCTCACCAAGACCCGCTCTGGATGCGTCCATGGAGGAGGGGTCGCGGGAGGGGAGGTGTCCCGGTGTGTCGTTGTCGTGCACCCTATCTCACGCGACGTTGCGACGACGTGGTGTGTCGTTGCCTTCCTCCCTGTCCTCTCTGGCAGTTTAATGGTTGGTCCAGCCAATGCCGGACGTCCTCCACACATCCCTCTAAATCAGCTGATACCGGCGTGGATTAGGACGACCGGCATGGTGTGCCCCGTTGGAGCATTGCGACCAGGGCTTAGGTTGGGAACCTGACCCCATTGCAAGGTTCCAACGTGGAGTAGGGACTGTTCAAAGGCAGCCGGACAATCCCTAAGGAGCCGGACAGTCGCTGGAGGCGCCCTGTTGCTTTCAGATCCAGGGCCTTCCAATTATAGCGGCTGAAGGCAGGGGTTTAGCCGGTAGGGGCAACCCAGTTGTCGAGCCCGACACTGTACCCGGTTGAGCCACCCGGGCTCCTGGGTAGCGTGCGTAAAGGCATTCACCTGCGTTTTCAAACAAAAAAAGTTGGCACTATAATAGTAACCTGTGTAACGGGCCCTTAGATTAAAAACTCCAAGTGATTGCATGAATTAGAGTGAACGGATAAACCCTAGTGGATTTTTGATACACCATATTATATTTTCTAAAAAGTTTCAATAACACCATTAAACTTTTGTAATCAAAGTAATTGTGATATTTTCTTGCCCGTTATTTACATATGTATGTATGTGTATGTGCCATATTTTATTAAAATTCATCCCATAGGTTTTGTGTAAAAGTATAACAGACACGTTTTTATGTTTCAGTGGAGTTGAACAGATAGAACAAAATTTTTTATTACTTCTTAAATATATTAACATAATAATACTTTAATTTGGAAAAAAAATATCTCAGTTATAGATTTTCCTGTGGTAATGGTTACTATTTATTATTGAACGACATAAATTTACGCGCTGATTGTGCTTGAAAATTTAATAAAAAGTGAGTGGTATCAGCTGCAGCAACCGGTACTTCGAAACGCTTAAATTTCGTACAAGTCTGAATTTCATATGATCTCAAGTGTGCTAAAATATACTGTTAATAAGAGTTATTGCACTCATACTTGGTTTCAGAAACCATCCCTTACACTTGGTTTGGGGGAGTCGATTTGACTTTGTCTATAATCAAAAAACAATATACCAGCCTTATTTAACAGAAAGTATATTTTGTTAAACTAGACTTTTAGTAGATGTTTTGAAGGCCATCAAGTTCAGGTAAGAATTTTCTAATCGCTACAAAAGTGTATTTTTAAGTATTTTCTCAATTTCTTAACTTAATTACAATTTATCTAGGTATTTAATTAACAGCTCACAACTTTAATTTTAAGAAGAAAAAAAATATTCTTTTCATGGTGCTGACGTGGTTAAAAATACAAATATTACATTTTGTAAGTTTTATATGTAACAGATTATTTTTAGTTCACATATAATTTGGTAAGAGGTAGTGCCACACTGCGTGCTTGCATGCAGTCGAATTGGGCCGGCACGACCGGGGAGGTACCTCTCGCTTACACGAGACTGGCGTAAAGTGACGTTGTGCTGTCGCGTTTCGTGCGGTGTGTATGTAGCCGGTGGCCCATGGAGGTGGAAGGAGAAAGGAGGGCAGCGCATCTGTATAGCCTCTATGTGGATGTTTGTGGGCGTCGGTAGTCATGAAAACGGCTCCGGCTGCTCGTTTGCCCTCCTATATCATAAAAAAAATATATATAATAAACAGAAATTAGATAGGGATATCTTCTTTACTTTTTCAGATCCAGCTGCTAGCTCCAGCTCCATTACCATTCAATCAGCTTCCATAATCATACACACACAGTACAGAGCTCGGGCAAGCGGAGAATGTTGCGCCAGAGGTCGCGGGTTCGAATCCCGCCTGGGTCTTGGATATTTTTATGCTAGCTTCCGACCGCAACTTTAGCCGCGTGGATTTCGTATTTCAAGAATGGAGTTATTATACATATAAACCTTTCTCTTCTCTCTTATCTATTAAAGAAACCCCATCAAAATCTTTTGAGTAATTTAAAGATACATGCATACAGACACATAGACGGCGGAAAGCAACTTTGTTTTATAATATGTAATGATGTATTTCTATAATAATTATCTTAAATATATAACATTTATTAAATTAATAAAACATATTAAATATATTTCCGTTGTCTCGTATCCGTAACACACGTCCTTACAGTACTTACCATGGGGCTAGTCAAATGTAGTCCAGAGATAGCATTGTTAAGATAGAGATCTATAAAAGATTTCTATTCTATTATATTCTATTATAGATACTATTTAATGACCTCATGAATGCAACAAAAGTCGATCCATGTCTTCTATATCACCGCATCATAGTAACACATAGTTATAGTGATAACAATGTGTGATAAGTGTAATAATATATGTGATATAAAGTTGTTTGTAATGTTGGCAAGTTCAACAAAGACGTAGGCTAAACCTATGTATATTCTACCAGTGTATTCAACATATTATGTTTGCATATAATAATAATTAATTAATACAAACAAATAAGTTTGAGTATATAATATATAAAATATAATATACTATAACATAAGTCTAATAAATGAACAAGCAAGGATTAATAAAGTTGATGTTTGTTCAATACCAGCTTACCCGGAGGTGCGCTAGTGCTCCGCCAAGTTGAACAAAAGACAAACAAATGAAAAGCCGTATCATACTTTTCACGAAGCCATTCAAAGCGTTTTTGACCCCTTGTAACTTTGTTGTTTATAAAAGTAGAGAGTTGAATTTTAGCGACTAAATTCACTTAGAAATAAATTATTAATTAAAAAATTTGATGATTTGGTTACTACATTTATTGTGACAATCGTTTTTTATCATCGTCACTTTTTCTGTCGGCTTAGATATATGTAGCATCCTGTCA
>LUGF01039309.1:72961-86092 GCA_001625245.1 Calycopis cecrops
CTTTACGCCGGTCTCGTGTAAGCGAGAGGTACCTCCCCGGTCGTGCCGGCCCAATTCGACTGCATGCAGTGTGGCACTACATCTTACTTATACTTAAAAATAATTAATGGAATTATCACTTAACTAGATATTAGAATTGTCACGTCTTAATGAATATTGTGAAATCACTTAATAAATAAGATGTATGCCATCTGATAATGAGGAATAAAAAGCGGCCATTGTAATCAAAGTAACATTATATCAATACATTTACATTTTATAAAGGTCTAATTTATTTATTAATTCATTCAAATGAAAATTAAAATTACTATCTACATATTAATCTTTAAGCTTTATAATGTAAAGGCGTATGACCGAGGAGGCAACTCCAGGGTACGGTCAGGTAAGCTTTGCTGTTTGTGAGTAGCCGGTAATCTTTTCTATAAATTATATTATATCTTTTCTAGAAAAGAATAGCAACGTAGATTTTTTCTTTTCTGATGGCCAGCATCAAGGACAACAAATACACATGGGAGTCATATACTACATATAAAGAAAAAAAAGGATGTGAATTATGAAAGTACTTTTATATACAAGCTTTTACTAAAAATAATGTCGAGACAAAGAGCAAATATCAAATAAATACATACAAGACCAAACACGATAATTGCTTTATTTTATTAAAAAGTTCTCATGGCCACTCTCTAGCACCATCAGCAGAGCTTTATTGCCATCTAAACGCAAAATACTTCTCGATACAAATCCAACACGCTCTAATACAATATGTCATAAAAATATTTCCTACATAACTCACTTAACCTTCCAGGTTCATCAGATTCTAGGACCTCTAGAGGTCATCTAGGTTTAAACCTAGGTTGACAATATCTTTACAGGTATTGTCAAAATTTTTCAAACAAATCTTAAGATGTGTTAACACCATGTGAATACGATATTTTATTGTAGGAATTGCCATGGCTACCTTTCGTATCCATCATGAAATCAGCTTGACGGCTATCGGGATAATTATGAATAGTCAAACAACTTACATATGTGTACCAAATTTTAGCTCAATGGAATAACAGAAAGTGGGTTAAATTTAGCTTGCAAGATTTGACGCTAACATGCAGTTTTACAAGCATTGCACGTAAACATTGCAAGTTAAATTAAAGTTTATAAAATCACATAAATGAACTTTCTTGTTTAATTGAAACTAAAATAAAATATATAAAACAACGGCATTGTTATTAAAATAAATATTTTTGTACGAAAATGTCACCATACGTATAAATACATCTTTCCAGCAATTAAAATTACATATTCAATACGTCTTTATTAATTACAAAATACACGACACCAAAAATAACCCTTTAGAATCAATATCCGTTTGTATATTGATTGAACATAATCACTTCGGAACAATTTTGTTAAGCTAATCCTCACTTATCTATAAAATTAATTATACACTTGCTTTAAAAATACTGTGGTAAAGTAGCATTTGGGCCTTAATGTCAATGTTGTTTATATTCATAAGTAATATTTACAGTACCATGTGCTTTTTAATTTAGGGCTGAATTATTTACGGAAGTTAATGACGTAAGATCATTAGGGGTGCCATCTAGCCCATATGTAAGTAATTTATTTGCGTAAATCAGTGGAAACGCTAAGTGTTTTACTTTCGAACTAGATGGCGTTGCAAACGGAAATAAGATTTTTTTGCACTGGATTAAGTTAGCAATATATTTGATATTTTTTTTAAATAACTCTGCGTCTCATATTTGGCTACGGATCACCTTGGAATTAAGCAACAATGAAGTTAAATAGCTATTCGATACTGAACTCTTAATGTCCATATAAATACTTTATATTAATTAAGTCTAAACTATGAACCAAAAATACTTAATTTACACTTAAAATCACAATAGACTAGAAGGGAGTATAGTTGGAACCTATGCTGTGGCTACTTAGTCCGCTATCAAAATTGTTTCGTGCGTGACTATGGAAACAAAAAGCATCCAACATGTAAGTTATTTTAAGTTAAATAGCAGCTTAACTCTCTTTACTTTATCTATAAAGCTGTACTTATAAAGGCATCGTAGAAAAAAATATGCTTCAAAAGTCCACACAGCTAGGCTACAATTTAATCATACAAATAAGTATTCCATGCAACTGTACTCTTAGCACCAGCATATTATATGCAATAAAATATAATTTTATGTGCAAATGTACTTATATTAATCAGAAACAATATTATCACTTAATTTGACAGAAATATTTTGAGTTCTGGATCGTTTGATTTTATTTTTAACAACTATGATAAAGAAAATCATAATTGGGATAACTTGAAATGAATTTACAATACAAAATGCCAAAATAAGCTCATCACTTTTAATATCATTGTAGTAAAAAGATAGCAAGTCACTCAAAAGCACTTGTACACTCGTTATGGTCACCAAAACAAACACCATCGATGCAATTTTTATATACTCCTTCCAATTTCTATCTCTATCAAATCTACTGTTTAAAACCACACGAACTATTTTTGCAAACATCAATATATTTATTGCTAAAGTCATAAATTTTATGTGTGCGTAAACTATGTAATACGTATCAAAATATTTGCTATCTATTCTTAAAAATATCGGAAATAAAATTGAAACAGGTAATGGAACGATCCAAATGCACAAAGATGTAAACAGAATATTATAGTTTCGCACAGGGAACACAACCACTATCTTACTGTAAATATTTCTCGTAAACACAAACATGAAAATCACCAACACCACATCCGAGTGAAAGTATACAGCGAATGTCACCGCTTTTAACATTTCGCCATATCTAAACACATAGTACATAATATAGAATTCACAAATAGTATTGATAGTTCTTGAGATCGTCAATTCGCAGAGAGTTATTTCGTCGAACTTTCTCAGATTTCGAACAAAAATTATAATAATCACTTGCACTATGAAACCGAGAAGCGACAAAAATATTCCACTTAGCCAAAATACTTTAAGAACATCTTTCGCGTCTAAAACTTGGATATAATCTGATTCGTTCGTGAAATTCATTGTTTTACACGCCTCTGAAACGTGGGCTGTTCGTTCCGTGTTACGTTATATTGATTCTGACACTTATTGATAGCGATAGGGAGACTACTAGCCTAATAACTGTTAACCGCTTTTATCAAACATTTAGTTGGCCTCCTGTTGCGTCAATACAAGTTGTTAGATGGGCGAGACACTTCGTTGTGTTTACAATAAAAATGATACAGATGTTGATATTTTAATCAGTTGAAATATAATATAGCGTACATCTGGCACTGATAATTAGTTCGTATTATGTTTTTATACTTTATCAACAATTTGATGGAGATCATATGTTTTCATTTACTTTAAAAAATATAACTTATATTTATGCACCATCAAGTTTTATCTGTCGCAAGAAAAAGTAAAACACATCAATATTACTCTAACCGCGCGATTTTTACATGATACTTGTGATAAAATATATTAGGTACGTCATCTGCATGTAAGACCTAGGCTTTTTCGTAAATAATATGTATGGTCGTTTACCCAATTCGTAGAAGTGCTAAAGAAATGCGACTATGAGATCTCTATACTTATCTAAACTTATACAAAAAAATTAATGTCCTAGACTGTTTCCAAAACCATGGTATGCCCATTGTCTACTGCATTAGTAGGTCTTGAATATGAGTCACTTCAGTCATCATCGTCGATCGACATACAAATCTTTAACTGCTCTACTTACAAATGCTATTTTTTTTATTTATAATACATAAGGGCAAAATGGCAGTAAGCGTTTTTGATGATTTTAGGGTGATGTGAACAAGAGGTACATATCCGTTCGTACCCAGTACCCAGTACGGTTGTAATGTAGCATGGCTAAGTTAAATATAATTCGGCCAATTGGGCCAAAAAACATGTAGGTACTTGGGATACACAGAGACAGCTTGGAACTTGCTATCATTCTCACATCTTCTTTGCTTTATCTAAAACTTTACCCATGTATTATGTCATTAAAGTGTGTCGATTAAGAGGGGGTTATAAACGATACATTTGATCATTATTCTGGAATGAATGAGATCTGATGAAAGTGCGACCATATTCGTACATAAGCTCACATATGTAGCACATGGGGGAGGCAGATAAGGCAGACGAGATCCGGTGCAAATATTTACAGAAAACATTAACATTATCAAACTCTGCCCTTCACTTCTAAACGCCCGAACGAATGCTTGGATCCAATTTGTATATGAAATAATCCAAACAAATGTTAAGGAAGAGTTATCGTCATCTCAAGAGCTCACATAAACGGCCTTAATTTGAGCAATCCAAACATGGCGAAATAAAATTGATGCGCCTTGTCTCTTTCCTCTTGTAACAAGTGTTTTTACGTGACTGTAATCCCCTGTTTTTTGTTGCTTTATTAGATTCAATCATGAAAATGAATTGCCATGTTTCGTTTCTTTTATTTGAATCCATAAGCTTATTCTTATTTTGTGTATTTTATCAAATAAGTTTGCACTAAAAGTAATGGTAAAAATACTCATTTATAATAATATTGAATAGTTATAACTTCTCATATAATATGTACTTGTAAGATATTTTCTTTAAAATATATAAGTTCATTACTTTTAACTTGAAAGCGCTAGTTATGAACCACACAAAAGTTCTATAACTAGCTCGTAAGGGTTCTAATAACGCTCAATATACATATATATTTCTGTTGTTTCTAGTGTTTACGATGCGATAATTCAACCTATTACGAGATTTTATTGGCTTATAGTTCTGAAATAAACAAAAAGAATCTTAAAGCTTTCGATATTTCAAAGCTTTCAACATCGTATTTAAATCTATTATAAGAATATAATATTTATTAAAGAATAAGGTACATTAGGTTTATGTTTGAAATTAAATTGTGAATTATACAGACACAGCTACAGCTAAGTATAGTTGTTCGTGCAAAAGTAAACCTTTTATTTTTTATTGTAATGTGTATACTACCTACATCAAATGTAGATATACGACGGCTTGTTTTATTTCTTGTGAATTATTCATTTATTCTCAAAATTAAAAAAAAACTAGATTAAAAGTAAATAAAAATGATCACCTTTCATTAATAAACTAGAACGCTTATGTTCTACTTATATACTTCATCATCAACTTTTTTTTAAATACTCGATAAAGACAAAACTACTTAGAAAATAAAACGACATTTGTTATTTATTAAAATTAATCTTCAATTTGAATTTGTCTTGTTATTGCATTGTTTCATAACACGAAAATACATGCCACGATTTATTTTTAAGATTGCTTCATACTGTTAAGATAAAAATATTTCCCTGAGTAGTAGCAAAAGTATTATAGAAATGACAAATGTATGGATACTTGGTTAATTTTGTAACGTAGTTATTACCTCGACACTTATGTAGAAATGGTTGATTTTTGAAGTACAGCGTCTAAAATCAAATTAAGAACCTCAATTAGATCTCTAAAATTAGGTTTGGTATATAGTCGTATGCTTATTGCTTAAGGCAAATAAGAGTCATAGGAAAGTGCGAAACTGATGTCACGCAAAAAAAGGTAGCACTTTTAACACACTGTTAGGGGAATCTATGAAAGATCTGCTATAAAATGCGAAAATCTAGCTATTTTTTTATCAAAATCAACTACTATTGTGTATGTGTTTTGTGTATATTGGGAAACCTCAGTCCGCCTACATCTGACTGAGCTCGAGGCTACTACGCTCTGCCTTCTGGTGCCGGGGTCTAAAGGCGCTCACTCCATCCTTGCCTTTGTTGGTGAAGGCGTTGTAAAGCACTGTGTTTGTATCTGCTTCCTTTTCGAAGGCTAGAACGAGGGACCAGATAGTTTGCTGCTTTTATTAGATCAATGGCATCAATGAAGATGTTTTTAATCTCCATTTTACGTGTTCGATGTAATTAGGTATAGTGTATGCTGACCTCATTATTATCGGGCCCTTATTGTTAGTAGCTCTTTCGAAGAACTGTGTGTTAAATTAAAGTCTCAAATTATTAAAGGTGCATAATTCCATATTGAGATCTATGTTGTAGAATTTTTAAAATGTATATATATAACAATATAAGTTGTATACTCTAGTTAGATGCTATATGAATAAATATAGGCGTAGGAAAATATACCTGAGGGGCATGACCTAGGAGTTACCAAAAATTAGGATGGGTTTCTATGCTCATAAATGATATATTATTATTTATTCGAGCTTACTATAATATATACTTCTTAAATAACGATATTTAAGGTAGGTACTTACTCGGTATGAAAAAGAAGTAGCTATTAGATAATGCTAATAGTTTACATCTTATGAGCACTTTTAATTTCTGTTCATTCAGTTCGACTTTAACGCACATTTTCTTTTAACTTGAAATTAATATTAATTTATTTTATTATTCTTGGTCCTATGTCATCTTATTCGTTTGCTGGTGTCACGACGTAACAAAATTTATTTCGCAACAGCGACAGTATCTTTTCCTGTTCTAATTTAGGATAAATGCCTTGCTCCCTTAATTCCCACGCACTCTTGTTCCTGTATAATTTGTATTTCACGTTCAATTTGAATAGCTTAATAAAATTCAGCGTATATTTGAAAAAATGGTTTTAATATCTTGTCAATGATTTTTTTTAATTTTTAATCCACTTAATTGAAGAATTATCCGGTTCACATGCATCCGCATCCGCAAAGAGGTTATACAGATATATTGCTCACATTCGTCCTTTCCCTTTATTGGGCTATCGCAAATTTGTTCGGTGCTAGAAACACGACAGGGCATCTATCCTTTTAAGTTGGTATTATGTAAGTAACTGCTAGGTCGTACAGGCCCGGACGTGGCACTACTTTTTACTAAACGTCTTTACCAAGCCTTGCTTATCATAAAGATGTTACAAGATATAACTAACAATAAGAGGTAGTGCTTTTAGTAAGAGGTAGTGCCACACTGCATGCTTGCATGCAGCCGAATCGGGCCGGCACGACCGGGGAGGTACCTCTCGCTTACACGAGACCGGCTTGAAGTGACAGCTGTGCTGTCGCGTTTCGTGCGGTGTGTAAGTAGCCGGTGGCCCATGGAGGTGGGAGGAGAAAGGGGGCAGCGCATATGTATATTCTCTATGCACATGTCTATGGGCGTCGGTAGTCATGAAAATGTCTACAACTGCTCGTTTGCCCCCCTATACCATAAAAAAAAAAAAAATTAACCAGCTATCACTATCGGCATTTCCGAACCTATACGACCTGGGGTTCTTCAAGAAAAGAGCTTACTCTTATTTAAATGCCCGGCGACGCGCCTGCAAAGCCTCCAGTTTTACAGATGTCTATGGGCGGCAGTAGTGATCTATCATCTGCTCGTTTGCCCCTATAAAAAAAAAACGAAGTCATGATACTTAGTTATGATTTTGTTTAATAATAAAAATACCAGCAAGTTAAGCTATAAAATGTTTTTCATGTCCAGACGGCTTACCGACTCATCTGTTTCAGTAGTATGCTGTTTTAATTTTTAACTGGGTCGCTTTTTATATTCCTATAAACTATTTTTACGTAAACACATATTTTAGGACGTAATAATATTATATTTGTCTGTAGGTACTCGAGTTTTCTGAATATTTTGTCAACGTTTTTATAGTATTATTGGGTTTTTAGGAGAGTTTGGGTACTAAAATGTTAACGTTATAACATGCAAGTATTGATCCCTAATGCAGAATTTGAGAGATTGAATTGAAGATTATTTTATCTAACAATTGTTATAGCCTTAAATAAGCAATCGCCAGTAGTGACATGTAATTAAGTCTGTCTCGGTAGCAATCCCTTCGGCATCACAATGTTGAACACATTGTCTCTCTGCTAGTTTAAGCTGTGAATGCATCACATAAAAGCGAGTATCTATCTAATGGAGCGAGCGTACTCCTACAGAATTCCCCTTTTAGTGGAAACATAAATTCATATGACGAGCCATGTATCTTTGGAGGTGATTGCAAACTAGTCAAAAAAGACGACATGGAACATTAATTGTTTTAAATCATAGGTATCAAAAGCAAACACTTTTCTGATTTCTTCGTTGTTGACGTAATAGGCTTAAGAGTACTCAAGACGTAGGACCTCATGCTATTCAAAACATAACCAAGAGTAGGAATTAAACTCAATGATCAGATGGATTTACCTAAAAGCTTAAACCTAAGAAGTTTTATAATGAATTGTTAAGTATATGTTATGTAATCAATAAGAGACAATTTTTCATCTCAGTGTCTACAACTACTACAACAACTACAAGTGTTACTTTTTTTTGGAGGAAAACGAGCAATCAATTGATGGAGTTTTATCACAAACGCCAACGGACATCCACAATACCAGAAGTTTCGCAGATATGTTTCATTCAGGCATTTCAAACATATTTATGATGTTTTTTAGAATGTTCGTGTCAGCTCGAGAATCCGAAGAGTGCAACAGATTTAATAATAACTTTACGTTTGAGAGGAAATTGATCTTTGAAATGTAGTAGAACATCAAGATGAAAACGCTGAAATTCTAAATTCCTGCAAGAAAACAATGAAATTCAGCTCTAGATATTAGTAGGACCAATTCATCGGACACACTACCTGTGAAAATGTTTGAAGTGCAAAAACGCACAGCAAAGTGACATATGGCACGAGGACACAAGGCGATTTTTTAACTAAACCGTCTTAACCTGACAATTGTGTTAAACGAAGGAACGAGCTAAGTGTTCAAACTTCATAAAAACTAATTAAATTTCACTAACGTCTTGGTAAAAAATATTTGTGTACACTTGAGCTTGTAAATATTTCCTGAGCGTATAATGAGCGACTAACACTCCGCTGCAGACACGTTACGGCTCTCGAGGCCTCTTTAGCGAGCGAGTATATTACACGCGCAATAAAAATAACCGGGTAAAAATAACCCAATTATTGCTATGACGATTTATGATAATTATTACGCAGCATTGAGACTATTTATAAATTAATGGACTTACTTACTTACTTACTTACTCCGCTGGCTCAGTAACCCGAAGTGAGTCTTGGCCTCCGACAAGAGAGTGCGCCACTTCCTCTATCCAATAAATTAATGGATAAACAAACTTAGTTAGTTATACAATTACTTTTTTGACAGGGCAATTTTTTTTATCTACTTGTGCATTATGTATGCAGCATATGCATTATGTGTAATATTATATATTTAGCGGTATATATGTTTAAAATTATATTTAAGTGACTGCACTTGCAATCTATACTAACATCGTGTGAAGTAACTAAGACTCATTAAAATACGATGTACATAAGAAGAGCAAGCGGAATTCGGATTCCTTTGGTAGTGGAGACGGGTGAGGTTCAATATTATGGTTAAAAAGTTTTCAGCACTGGAACCACTCTTACAATACTTTTTAATTTTAATAATTGTATATAACATTGGTAATACATACAAATGCTCTTCGGACAAAGCCCTAGTATAATTATGATAGAACTCCACGTACAGGTTAGTTCATGTTATCATTAATTATACTGCAATAAGATATATCCCTACTAAATTTCTTATTGATGAACCATCAGATGAAAATGTTTTTCCACTTTCAAATTACCGTTTAAACAAGCATCACGACGAAACCGTTCACAAAAGTTAGAAATATTGCGTAAATATACATATAACCGTTGCGTATTCCCGAATATTAAGATATAAAAAAGGTTGTTAAGATGAAATTGAAAAAAATATGGCTGCGTATTCCTTTATCACCTGTTATAATCGTGTTATGATTATTTGAACGTCTCAAACGACTGATAAAATTTAAATGGCTTCAAATTCTTGCAAGTGTAAAAAATAACTAATTCTAAAGTCAAATTCGAATTCGAAGTGATGTAACATCATTTATATTTACCGAAATTCCTTTTAATATTACAGTGTTTGTCTTTAAATGAACGCTAACTGGGGAAACGCAAGGGTAACTCGATATTCCACAAACTTGCGAATTCGCGAATTCTGACAGCTGCAACCCTAGTCGCAATTAACTGTCGCCATGTTCCAATTCCTACCCTCATTGTAAAGCCCGGAATTTATTCTAATTTGAACGACGATTATTACATTTGATAGAATTGTCCTGTCGGTAAGATATAAAAATAATAATAAAACAATATACCTGAATATGTGAAATGTATATCGTATGGCTAAAATCTAAAGGGTAAGCCTAAAAGAAATAAAAAAAACAAGGTTTGCTTATTAAATTATATATTATGTAATATTATGTGGATTTTTTACGAATACGTCGCCCTTTGGGACTGTTAACTATTGTTATTTTTGACAATTACTGGTGCTGTTTTTTTAATATATTATGTTTATTGTTATTTTCCGATTCCGTTTTATAACGTGATATGCAATCTGACCGCGTTGATGATTTTATTGTTATTAGTTACCAAAATCTATTAAAATGCGCAACATATCAAACAACATAAATCTCGAAATATGAAGTTGTTAAAATTTTATGATACGGTCGTGTTCTCACTAAACCAACTTCCCGAGTATCCGCTGATATGGAACTTTATGTTTCTATTAACTCTCAACTTTTATAATCTTAATAGCGTATTTTAAGAATCCACCGACTTTTTTGAGCGTCACATTGTTGCCTACTTCGATGTATCGTCAATGTTTATAGCTATTGCACGTGTTGCCAACGCTCATGGATCTGGCAACAAGTTTTACATTTTATACAAGGTAACATAAAAGCTACTGCTTTTTAACTTCTTAATTTGTTTCCTCTTTTTCAGCCGTCCCTGAGTAACAAACAGAATACTTCGTTAGTCAGGATAATTTTGAAAATTTAGAAGCATTCTTACAGATACAGTAAGACAGGACAATAGAGTCAGGTTCCTATCCTATCCCTTGCCCCAGTTATAGAGGCGACATAAGTTGCGCGTGGCGCCTTTGCCACACTCCCACCCGTCTTTCGCGGGTCAGGCCATTCTCCACATCCCTGGCTCGCCCAGCGGCCATGGCCCCCTAAGAATCTGTATCGATGTCTATATCAGAAATATGTTAGTCGATTTTATTATTATCTTAATTCATTATAGACGAAGCTAAAATAGGAATTTTTCTTAAGCCGGCTCACGGCTCTATTACCGCCTAAGAAAACAGGATGATCAGAATTAAAGGAAAGATTAGTAATTCCCCACCTGTCGACGTTGAAGTGAAGCGGCGCGAACAATAAATCTTGGCCATTTCCTTCCTCCTGGCCATCGCAAAAGTAACGAGTAATTAATTACCTCACTCGCTCGAGGTCAGTCGAATCCAATCCCTGTTTCTGACTTTTTTGCAATAACGCTCAAATTATAACCTGATTGATTTCTAATAGAAACAATCTGGCTAAAGATATCTCTTATAATATTCAATGATCTAGTCATTTTGTTTGAAAAAAAAGTATTTTCCAATTTTTTTTTTTAATAAATAAAAACAATGAAATATATATAATAATATACTTATTTCTCATTTTTATTTTGTACGGAAGCTTTCAAAATGCAAATAATACTTTTTCTATCTGTTTCTAGGATTCAACGTATTTATAATAATTTGTTCTTACAAATGTATGACTTGAATTTATAAATCAATGAGGAAAAAACTAAAACCGTTTTCTGAAGAGATAGCCCCTGCGGGCTGCGAGTATAGTATTACGAAAAATATAAAATAATGATAAAATCATTTTTATCATTAAATAATTGTTATCATTAAACCACTTTAACGCATTTTATCGCGGTTTATTTAATTATTATACAAGTTCTAGTTTCACGAGCTTTACAGCAACGACCATTGTTGCTGCAAAGCTTCTGAAACGTCAGACTTGTAAAGCTTTTTTATTTTGTATGCACATAAACTTATTATTTTACACCACGAGGGCCTTTTTTTAGGTAAAGTTTTAATACATAACTTAAAATTTTAGAGCACGTCCATAATTTTAATGAATTGGCTCCTCGGGGCCACACGCGGATGTTTTTGTAAATGAAACAGCGGGAGTCTAATGTGCCCTGAAACCCCACACGCAGTAGGAATAACACGTAGTAGATTATTGTAAGCGTAGAAGGAGAATCTAGACAGATATTTCTACGTATGGAAGTGTTGCATCGTTGATGTACTGTTTTGTTTTGTTTATAGCAATGATTTGTAAGTGAAGGGAGACAAATCAGCTACCTAGCTAACTACCGACGACCATAGACATCCGCACAGATGCTATACAGATGCGCTGCTCTCCTTTCTCCTCCCACCTCCATGGGCCACCGGCTACTTATAACTTAGGGAGCGTTCAAGTATTAGGTAACGTATTTTTCTCTTGTAAAACGTTACGATACGTTAGATGGTACACAGTAGTATATTATCATCATCATCGTATCAATTAAACCTAAAAATAGAAACTTTTTTAAAATTGTAATTCAATCCAAAGCTTCAATATTATTACCATCTTAACCTAAAATAAACGATTTTTAATTTTACTAATACTATAACAATTATATCTGTGTACTTTTCACACCCTTCAATTATTCATTACCCTTCGTTAATGACCCTTCAATTTATTTATAAATAAATAAATAAATAAATATCTGTGGACTTTTCACACCACGTTAGTCTAGCCCCGTGCTAAGTACTGCAAGGACTTGTGTTACGGGTACTAGACAACGGAATTTATTTATTACGTTTTATAAATTTAAGAAATTTTATATAGAGTTATTTTTTGGTCACCGGCCGAATTTTCAGGTTTGGTTTCGAATCAATAATACATTCGATTTATGAAATAAAAAATATTAAAAAAAATAATTAGATAGAATTACTTTGTCCCATGTTGTAAATCATATTTCGTGGTCACTACGTGCATTACACTCGCGAATCACGGTAGGCCGACGTCACTGACCTTGAAGTCGATACATTTCGTGTAATAACAACAATCGATGTATTTTAAGGACCATTTCAAATCGATTTTTATTTAACAAAATATTATATTTAAAGGATAAAATTTAAAACACAGATTGCTTCTTACTTTTTAGAGTTACTGCCATCTGTCTTGTGAAGTTTTATTTATAGCTATGAAACATAGATGGCGTTTATATTAATTAG
>LUGF01039309.1:86879-102794 GCA_001625245.1 Calycopis cecrops
CCCATGTTGTAAATCATATTTCGTGGTCACAACGTGCATCACACTCGCGACTCACGGTAGACCGACGTCACTGACCTTGAAGTCGATACATTTCGTGTAATAACAACAATCGATGTATTTTAAGGACCATTTCAAATCGATTTTTATTTAACAAAATATTTTATTTAAAGGATAAAATTTAAAACACAGATTGCTTCTTACTTTTTAGAGTTACTGCCATCTGTCTTGTGAAGTTTTATTTATAGCTATGAAACATAGATGGCGTTTATATTAATTAGGATACTGAAATATTCCAAAATAAGTAAAATGTACTCTTGCTCACATGAATCTACCATGAAGTGACAGTTATGCTGTTACGTTCAGTGCGGTTTATGACTTTGAACGGCTCATTGGAGCGGAGAAAGAAGAATCAAAAGACATTTGTAAAGAACAAAATGCGACCTTATTAATCTTTATATCAGTCGTAACCTGTATTACATACCTAGTAATAGGCACGCTGCATGCATGCATGTAGCCAAATTGGGCTGGCACGACCGGGGAGGTACCTCTCGCTCACACGATACCGGCATTAAGTGACAGCTTGCTGTCGCGTTTCGTGCGTAATGTAAGCAGACGGTGGCCCATGGAGAGGGGGGAGGGGGGCAACGCATCTGTGTTTAAACTATGCGGATGTCTATGGGCGTTGGTAGACATGAAAATAACTCCGACTGCTCGTTTACCCCCTTATACTATAAAAAAAAAAATACTACTTTCATCTGATCACCTCGGCGGTAACTTTTGATTCCGTGGAAATATCGAGATGGAAAACAGAAGTTGGCCGATTCTCAGACCTACCCGATATGCACGTAACACTCCATGAGAATCGGTCTAGCCTTTTCGGAGGACTATGGTAACTAACATTGTTACGTCTCGCTGAAAATTCTCGTTTATCTTTCACCGGATACTTGCAGCGCCGACTTTCACTGCAGTCGATTACAATCCACAAACTCATGTAATTAGTTGCTTATGAAGCTTTGAAGCCGAAATGATCCAAATGATTAAGCAAAAATGTTAAATAATGTTTACATTATGTTTAGTTTATTTATTCTTTGTGTTCACAATTCTGTGAAATGTTATTAAACTGTTTTAGGGCTCTGGAGAAGCTTATCATTTACTTGTATTTTTGTAAACGCAAAATAAAATGAGTTAGATATACATATTTGTGTACAAATACAAATTTTAGAAGATACAGCCCACACAACAGGATAAACAGTCCACTAGGACATTTAAACACGTACAAAGTACCTATTCCTTTTACGTTGGTATTATGTAAGCGAAGAGTAAGCCCTGTTGCAGAGGCATAATTCAACTGTAATGCAAGGTGGCATTACTTTATAGTAAACGTCTTTACCGTGAGCTGGTTATGTAATCTGTTACAAAAATAACTTACAATGACAAAGTCATAATAAATAAATAAATATCTGTGTACTTTACACACCACGTTAGCCTAGCCCTGTGCCCAGTACCGTAAGGACTTGTGTTACGGGTACTAGACAACGGAAAATATTTAATGTTTTATAAAAAAAATATATGTTTAAGATTTTTATTATAGAAATACATTTAGTACATACATAAACATCCATGACTAAGGCGGGATTCGAACCTGAGATCCCTGCCGCAACATGCTCCACTTATCCGAGCCCTATACCACTGCGCCAGCCTGGTCGTCCATAATACTTAGTTATGGTTTTGTTTAATAATAAAAAAAAAGAGTGAGTCAAGCTATAAAATGTTTTTCATGTCCAGACAGCTTACCAAGTCATCTGTTTCAGTAGTATGCTGTTTTAATTTTTAACTGGGTCGCTTTTTATATTGCTATAGAATATTTTTACGTAAATAGTTCTTAGACTTTTTATTTAGTCTAAGAAATAGTTTTGTAAATATTTTGTCAACATTTTTTAGTATTATTAGGTATTTGAGGCTGTACCTACTGATTTTTTAGCGAGTCCGGGTACTAAAATTCTTACCAGTTTAGCTATCTTTATCTGGCAGCCTTACATTTTTTTTCTTAGCCAAATCTCGGTATATTTCGATAATTATAAGTGTAAGTGCCTAAGTGGCAGACACTCTCCTCTAGCAGATATTACAGTAGTAGCGGCGATAGTAAGCCGCAGTATCTTTCATAGCGTTGACTTAGAAGTCGATTTTTTATGTAGTTCAAGAGGTTTCATACCTTAGCATTTGACATGAATTTCAGCTTGATACTTTGACGATTGCCTGACTAAAAAAGTCTTGACAATTATACAGACAATATCATCAACATACGGTCAGACAGTCGGACGATAGATGAAACTATTAGGGTTACGATTTTTCATTTTGAGGCACGTCACTCTAAATAAGCTGCATCTATATAAGCTGGCATTTTAATACCTTTAATGATTTTTATTAGTGTGGATTATTTAATAAGTTCGTGTTTCAAATAAAATTAAAGGTTTAAGGGCTATTTCCCGATCGTAAAAAGCAAAACCTTTATTTTATAAATGCCATGATCAAATATTAAAGGCGGTTTATCTTTTGCTCATTGTTTATTTTTATTATTTTACTAGCTGCGCCCCGCGGCTTCGCCCGCGTAAATTTCGATATCGTGGAAAATCATTCCATGGCATCCCTCAGGAACATTTTTTCGGGATAAAAGCTATCCTATGTTACTTCTAATACCTCCAAGAACATGTGTACAAAATTTCATGATGATCGGTTGAGCAGTTTTCGCGTGAAAGGGTAACAAACAAACTTACATTCGCATTTATAATATTAGTAGGGATTATTTTAATTAAACTAGCTAATTTGGAATAAAGACAATATAACTTTAATAACTGAACTGAAAGTAATATCGTTATTAATTACTGAATACTAAATACATCATCATCATCATCGGCCTATTTCAGTCTACTGTTGGACATAGGCCTCTTCCATAACACGCCACCATCTTCGGCTAACCTTTCCCATTTCCTGTCCACATACTTAGATATACATATTATGACAACGTAAATCTTGGAATACGAGAAGTTTATTAATTACTAGCTGCGCTCCGCGGTTTCACCCTCGTAAATTTCAATCCGGTGGAAAATTAAAAAAAATATCCCATGGCATCCCATAGGAAATTTTTTTCGCAATAAAAACTATCCTAAGTATAATCGAAGTTACTCTCTATGTGTGTGCCAAATTTCATGAAAATCGGTTCAGCAGTTTTTGCTTGAAGGAGTAACAAACAAACAAACATACAAACTTTCGCATTTATAATATTAATAGGATTAATGTGATTAGACTGAATTTCTTCAATTCCAATTTCCTTGACCTTCCATATACTTTGACAAATAACAAGAATGAATTAAGTAATAGTCCTCCTTGCCGATTTCGACTACGGCGGCCGTCTCATAGAGACGAGCCATCTGCGCAGGACATATTATACTGCATTAGTGATGATGTAAGTTAAGTACCTATATAATATTTATTATGTATATATAATTTAAATAAAATTAAAGTGACTTAAATATTCTAAAACCTCTTTATAATCCATCATGTGACTAAACCATCATGTGACTAAATCAAGACTCACTGAAATATAGTGAGTTTGGTTTTTTATGGACTTATATAAGTCTACAGTGACGCTTTCGTCACTGCTCTTTAGGTTCACTATGGTTAAAGTTCAGTTTTTAGCGATGGGTTGGAACGGCCCTTACATTATTTTTTAATTTCATTCATTGTATATAAAATTGGTAAAACTATAAGTACTGCAATAAGATATATTGCTACTAAGTCACTCATTGATACGTATAATTAATTATTGTCATTTGAAAATGTGTTTTAAATTACCATTTAAAAAGCACCATGGTGAAACCGCTCAGAAAAGTTATAATTATTGCGTAAATCTATTACCGTTGCGTATTCCCGAATATTAAGATATAAAAAAGGTTGTTAAGAATAAATTGGAAAAAATATGGCCGCGTATTCCTTTATTACCTGTTATAATCGTGTTATGATTATTTGAACGTCGAAAACGAGTGATAAAATTTAAATGGCTATTTGCGGCGAATCTTATTTGTTATTGCCCAATAAATTCATGAATTCTTATTACAAATATACCATAAAGAAACAATAATTTGCAGTACTTTTATATCCTATCAAATGTTTTAGGAAACATTACTGTTGCCCTTGCTTTTTTTTGTATAGACCATTATATAAGCAACCGATGAAATCCTAGAGTACCGAGGCACAAATGTGTGCAGATACAAGTGTACTTTCTATTCTTTATGCCGTATTTCAATGAGCTAGTAGTTTTACATGACTGGAGAGAACTCGGGAGCAGATTCTATGGCTTCGAGACATGAAGATGTAGCGTTTACTTACTGAATACAGAATGTTTTAACATTTTTTGTCATAAATAATCAAATAAAAAATTAAAATAAAATATTTTAATAATAAACCGATACTTCAGTTGCGCTGATTGGATTGGTTACAAACAGCAATTATTCCTTATCAAAAAAATCGATAAATTTACCGATTTTTAAATTTAATTTTGTTGGCGATATGTAATAAATCAAAACAATTCGGAAACTTCGCAAACAAAACAGAAGTTTGATATTTTTTCTGGAGCGCTAGGCTTTAGTAATGGTAATTTAATTACTGTCGATTCTGGAGTTCCCCTTGAAAGCCAATCATTAAAATTTAAAAAATATTAAGATAATAAACATCATCATCGTCAGTAGCAGTCGTGCGAAGATGGACAGCATTGCCATATCGATTGTGGTATCATATTAAGATAAGACGTATTGCTCCTCGGATGCGCTGGCACAATTTGAATGCAATGCAGCATGGCGCTACGCATGCAAACATGATGAATATAAAGACAAATATAGTAATTTCCTTCTTAATTTTTAATTTCCTCCTACCGTCCGATGCATTAATACAGACAAATACAGACAGATATGTCATATTTTGTCTTGCCTAATTTTATGAACGACACCAGAAGAACTTTATAAACACACAGGTAAGTAAGTTGGAATAAGTTCATTATAACCTAAGGAATTCAAATATCTATATTTCATTTCCGTAGTACACTTCATTAAGCGTATTTTTATTATAATTCTAAGATCAGCTACTTCGTAAGCAATAAATCTCCAGAAATATGCTCAAATATCGCAAGTAAATGTAAATTCATTCCTATTTGCTTTATTAAACTTTGCGCGTAAGTCTTCAAGGGGAAAATTTATTTGGGTGTCTGGGAGGGTACGATTAATTATTTCTCAGGTGAGCCGCGGATGGAATCAGCAATCTGTGGTAATACTTGTCAGCAAACGTATTGTAATAATTTATGATCTTTGAAGCAGTGTATGTAAAATTCCGGTAAATTGAGGATCGCGAGTCGAGTTTTGACTAATAGTTCCCATAAATACCTCCTACAAAAAATTGATAATGTTGATCAACTACAAATACTATATTTTGTATAAGAACCGTTTTATTTACCGTTCCGTTCTATTTGGGTCGGCAAAGTGGGGGAATAAGTAACATCATGTTATGAGATCGCTAATCAGAATGTAATCTTCAAAGGAGACTGAATAGTAGGCAAAAATTTAATAAGTGAAGATTTGATCTGAAAAATTGATTATATTTTTAATTTCAATATATCAAGAAATCAGCTCAAATTTGTGGACGGAGAAATATAAAAAAAATATTTTTCATGCGAATTTATCAGTTGTTGAATAATTGATTAAACATATAAATAAAAATAAATAATAATAATAAATAAACAATAATAATAAAGCAACATTTTTGGTCGGTAAATAAACAAATGAAGTTATTTTTCATGTTTCTTTTTTTTACTGTATTGTGTTGTAAGTATCTAAAAGAAGGGAACAAAAAATCAATGTAAACCAAAAATTAAAGCCATTATATTATAATAGGACCGTGAGCGCGTTCACCCGAAAATAACAAAATATTCCGTTTCAATTATCTCTGCGGATTTGCCGCGTTGGGATCCTATCTCAATATACAACAATATGCCGACTGAAGCGCGAAACAAATAAGCCTAAAAACCACAATGTCAACAACCTGCCCAAATACCAGATCGTACCGCGACAAACAAATATCTTACAAACATTCACTCTAAAGAGACTAGTTGCTGCCCGGGAATTTGTCCACACTGCACTGCCTTAATTTAAAAGACGTGCATTTAGTTTCTTGGGATACAATAATTGATGTCTTGTTCCAGTAACAACCCATAGTATAATAGGCATGTGTCGACTAGTGATATAGTGTCGCATAATTCTTGCTTTTCAATATGATTTACATATTGAATATACAAGGAAAACTTTCACATGATTACCACGCCCAGTTTTTTGACTGCCTCATTGTCGAGTGGTAAGCGTGTTCAACCACAGACGTGAGGCCCGGGCTCGAATCCCGGGTAGGACAAAAAATTGTTATTGGGATTTTTCAATTTCTAATAACAGTATGGAGTCGGGAAGTTGGCGGTGTTAACAACACCGTGCCTCGGAGAGCACGTTAAACCGTCGGTCCTGCGCCTGATTTCTCTCCGGTCGTGTCGGATTGCCGCCCCATAGGAATATGAGAGTGAGGGAATAGAGAGTACACTTGTGTTTGCGCGCACACTTGTGCACTATAATATGTCCTATGCAGATGGCACGTCTATATGTATAGACGGCCGCCGTAGCCGAAATAGGCTAGTACGACAATATTATTTACCATCCCCAGTTTATATTTTCATTTCTATTTTTAATGTATTTTTATTATTAAACAAAACCATAACTAAGTATTATGGACGACCAGGCTGGCGCAGTGGTACAGGGCTCGGATTAGTGGAGCATGTTGCGCCAGGGGTCGCAGGTCCGAATCCCGCCTTGGTTATGGATGTTTTTATATGTATTATATGTATTTCTAGAATAAAAATCTTAAATATATAAAATTTTTTAAATTTATAAAAAAACATATTAAATATATTCCGTTGTCTAGTACCCGTAACACAAGTCCTTACGGTAATTAGCACGAGGCTACGCTAATGTGGTGTGTAAAGTCCACAGATATTTATTTATCTATTATTTATTAAAGCACAACCCTTTTACGTATAAGGCTACTCTTTTCAAACGTCATCCGATTACGGCAGATTCACCGGACAAATAAAATGTTTGATTATTATCAGTACCACACACTTTTACCGCCTTTAGCTTTGGTCATGTTCGAAAAATTGTATAATTTAAAATATGCCAGAAATATTTTTATAAATGACATATGTAATATTTTATATTATGTATAATTATATTTTATGGAAAGATAAAATAAAATTGGTGTTCCATCTGATGGAATAAATCCCAGGTTCGAACGATTATCTTCGTTTATTTATAATATCTCGACTTAGTATTTGTATAATTTATAATATTAAATGAATTAATGATTAAGAAAATAATAATATAGTGTATTATTATTTTCTTGAGTTGAGTTTTACCTGTTACTTGTACTTAGGGATTGTCGAAAAAGGTTTAAATTTCCAAAGAGATTTGAATATTTATTTCATGAGGACTTACACACGCACGCATATAATACTTTCCGTATTCTGAACCACCCTGTCACTAACAGAAAACTACATTATCAGGAAGTAACATAATATGCTAGACTTTATAACAATATACTACACGGACACCGTAAGTTGGGACCTGGCAAGAATGCGAAGAATGCTCTCTGGCCCCGCATTTCCCCCGTTATATACATAATATGGCGGCATCGGGGATGGTGCGCGGGTAGAGAGCGGGGAATGGAATTTTTGTCAGGTCCCAACTTACGGCGTTCGCGTATTATGTTATATCAATTTTTATAACGGGTCACACCTAGTTATAAATAAAATTACGTCAGATATAATTATTAAGCTAAATTTCAAGCTAACTAATATTAATTGTAAATCCGAGGTTGTTGTAATATTAATATTGTAGACGCCTCACAGGGAGAGGCTGCGGCAGATTATCGTTTAGACGGGACAGAGGATGAGGGGGAGCGGCCCTCATGGACCTGGATGCAATTAACTTTCGACATGTTTCAATTAATACTTGCAAATACGCGCCTCTACCATTATTGTGCGACACATTGAATTACATCTATTCTGGCTATGGCCTTTAATGGGTTAGGCCCATCGTTTGTGTCGCTTTACAGTAAATATAATCAATCATTGTTAAATTGCAAGAATTGTAACTTGGTTCTGAAATATGATGTTCTGCAAGCTTAGTGAATTAATTCCATAAAAATATTGCCTACATTAACTAAAAAGCAAAAAAATGGGTTTAATCACTCGGTCATAACATAAAACGATACGTTTTCAACATATTATTGTGACAAAAATAGAACCCGGATGATATATAAATTTCGTGATAATGCACTGCAACTGAGTCGGCACGATCGAGTTTTCTTGTGGTGCAAAAAGTTGTAATTTCAAGTTGTTGTTATGTTCAGTGACATGCTCAAAGTTCTTTGTTAAAAAACTTGTATTCAAAAGTATAATATAAAAATTTTCTCGTGTTTAAGAATGAATGACGTGAAGAGCCTAGTAATAAATGAAAATTCATTTATTACTAGTTAAATGCTTCATCCTCAGTTAGATGTTATATTTAAATGAAATCTATTTATATAGTCCTAAAATTAAATATAAGCTAAACTATAACGATCTTAATTGATCATATAATAAACAAAACATATCATACAGCTAAAATATTTCATATCAAATATAAAAACTGAAACTTAGCCATTTTGCAAAATAGGTTTTAGAACAGATTACTTAACAGAAATTCTCGCAAACCTGCAAGCTGAAATTATTTTTAATTAAAAATGAATGCAACTTTGAAAAGTCCATACTGTTTTGTACTAAGATCCTCCCGTCAGCTGAAATAACACGATGCACGGTAATCCACACGAGAGTAACAATGTTTCCACTTTATTTTCATATAGTTTGCCCATTTCAACGAACATACCGCGGGGAGGAGTGGGTACGACCGGGACCTTTTTTATATTGTGTCAGTGACTTGACTTCGCGTCGCTTACTACGACTAATATTATTATTTTGTAAAATTTTTTTTAGAAATTTCATACTTTTTTTATATTATTTTCCAGGTTTTTTTTATATTAATTTCTACCAATTACGTTTACTATTGTTTACGTTGTTAAATACACCTGATATTGCTCAACTTAATTAATCAGTTATAGAAAAATAGATTACTATGTGTGTGTTTTTCAGTGACCTCTTCATATAAATATATATATATATAAAATTCTTGAGTCATAAAGTTAGTTACCATATTTCTCCGAAACGGCTAGAGCGATTTTCATAAAATTTTGTGTCGTATCTGGTAGGTCTAGGTAGGATCGTCCCACAACTATTTTTCATCTCGATATTTCTTCGGGATCGTAACTTACATGGGTGAAACGCAGCTGAGCGCAGCTAGTATAATTATGGAAGTTAATACGACAGTTATGAGTCCAAAGCCCATACGAACACATTATAATATTACCTATCGAAGAAGTTTTTAGTATATACGTAAAAGATCTTTACGTCCGTCTTGTCGGAAATTAATTACATCTCTTAATGTAAAAGGTATGCGTTTGGTACTTTTTTTTTCTCTGTATTATCACATTGTATGCCTTTGTTTTCATCTTCTGTACTTATGCAGCGGAAACCTTTGTGGGCTTCCCTTTCCTATGCAGCTTCACCAATGAATGCTTGTCGTTCGACGGGACTAGGTTTGGAGTCGATGGAAGTAATACATCCTGTTATGCAAAGGTTCATAGTAGTAATATCACTATTATTAGCAGCGCAATAGAAACCGAGGGATATTTCATATCAGCAGCGCCGGATTCTTGGATACCTTGTAGTTGAGGAAGAGGCCCTTTTATGGGTATAAAAATTATCTTAATATGTGGCCCCAGGCTGCAGTCCCCCTAAGCTCCCACCTGGATCCGGCTCTGCATACCCTCATTGCTATTAGTCTCTACTATAAGATTGTCATTCTGAATGTACATATTTGTATATATGTAAATCTCTTGTCTCTTGCTCTTGTCTGAATTCACATGTGTTTTGGTTGTAGCCCATCGAAGTCGTGTTACAGTCGTATTGGTCTGACAGAATATATGAAGTACAACGACCGGTGGTTTTAGGTCAAAATCCACTGCGTTTATAACTAGAGGTTTGGAGTGGCGAGACACCTGATTGAAAATGAGATATGTTCAAAGTCCGTTAACGAACCACGGATAGTCGGTGGCCATTCACACTGTACGGTTTTGGACAATTTTTATGTGAGAGGTCTGTGACCTGTGACATTAGGATACCTGGCATCTCAGTCTATTCGTGAACATGGCTACTCTAAAGCTCTTAAAAGGTCGGACTTGTTAAATAAATAAAATAAATCGCAAAAAGCATTAAAGTATTTTATAATCTGCAGATGCTTAACCAAGCGGCGCCTTGATGCTGCTGTTGAAAAAAATTTTTAATATTCTCAAAGCACCTGTGCCTGTAATGTGAGCGTTAGCTATCAACAGGAACATTTTTCCTTCAACTTACCAACGCCATGATGAATAAACCTAGCTACTCGCGTCTCTCCAGTACTGTAGAGCCCACAGGCGTTTCTATGTCATCTAACCCTGTTTTAGTCAATGCCACTTTGCGTCAAATAGTACAGAGTCTGAGATATTTTAGTATCAGAATAACGACGCTTAGTATTAGTTACATCTTAAATACGATGGTGATAAAATGAGCCTATTCTCAGTATTAAGTAAAATAAATATATCTCATACGTTTAAAAGTAATTTATTTGGTGTAATTAATCTGTGAGAGACGTATAAGTGTTCTACATTCAGCTCACGTTTGTCGTATAAAGCACCGGTCATCTAACCCTGTTTTAGTCAATGCCAATTTGCGTCAAATAGTACAGAGTCTGAGATATTTTAGTATCAGAATAACGACGCTTAGTATTAGTTACATCTTAAATACGATGGTGATAAAATGAGCCTATTCTCAGTATTAAGTAAAATAAATATATATCTTACGTTTAAAAGTAATTTATTTGGTGTAATTAATCTGTGAGAGACGTATAAGTGTTCTACATTCAGCTCACGTTTGTCGTATAAAGCACCGGTGCGCCTCGGGCAGCTCAGGGCTGTTAATAATTCAATCAGTCAGACCGCTCCCACCGGACTATCGGCGCTTTAATGCACAAACATGTAAATTGAACTGAAACAACGACGCCATTAATTATATTACTGTTATTCTGTTTGCAGGAAAGGAGTCCTAAGAATAATGACTCTATTTATTACCTATGCCTTGAAACAGGTTGCCAACCAGACGGATGGCGACAATATGAAAAAAATGAAGGGAATGAAACGAATGATTGCAATGTAACAATCAGTGATTTGTTACTACTACATGTCTACTACGTCATATAATTCGATACAAACAATTTATTTTTGCTGTCAAATGCCAATGTCAAAATTATTGTTTCAGCCTTATTAATCGAAAGTGTATGTCACTTACACATAGCGCTTACATATATTAGCATGAAGATAGTTAAAGAAATCAGCTTGAAAATGTTTATTCGACTAATAATTACACATATATTATTAACTCCACCTGTTTATCAAAGGAATGAAAAATCGGCCCTAGGGCATTAATTTTTTATCTTCTACCGTCCTTAAAGGAAAAGTAAACATAAAACATACAAACATTGATAATATAGGTTCTATTTATTATAAACTAGCTGTTGTACCCTGCGCGCTTTGCTACGCCACCAACGATTATTCAGCATGAACTCTCACAGCAAAATATAAAATATATTGGAATGACAGTGACACCATTTTATCGACAAATAGGTCGTAAACTCAAAATCCTTCGCAAGCGCCCATGTAGATCAACTAACTAAAGATCATCGCATTCTCAAATGCATGGTTTATGATTCTAAAAAGTAGTTAAAGTAGTAGTTGATATACCGTTAGCAGCGCTACCTACCGGATCCAATTGTATTTTTTAAGCATTAAGGAAAATCAGGAACTCAATAGATTCAGCCGTTTATAAGTTTACCTGTTTTCCAATGGGAATGAAACATTTTTCCACGGTAAATAGCCTATGTTAATCTGTAAGAATGTAGTATTCAAATGGTGAAAGAATTTTTGGTATCGGTCGAGTAGTTTCGGACCCTATTCGTTACATATATACATTAAAATCTTTCCTCTTTTTAATATTAAATTAGAGTCAAGATAAATTGACATCATTTCTGTACTCTTCACCTACCACGGATCCGTAGCAGTGCCAACTATTCGTAGCTGCACTACGAGTGTGTGCTACAGTGTTACACAACATGTAAACTTATTTCCTTGCAGTAATAATTTCTGAGATTATACAATTTACCTATTACTTTTTTGTTGAGATTATAGTAAAAGTATTTATTTCATAAACATATATATATTTATTTTATATCGATCTTGTTACTAAAGTCTCTTTAAATTTCATAACTGTGAATTTATCGTCGGTAACCAATGTCTCTCAAGCCAGTTTCATACTCTTGCCTTGCGTCAGTTCGCTGTGTATCCTCTATCGCATTTCCATCAACAACATAATCACCACTTCATTATCATCACAAGCGGTATCATCTGATACGTCCTACACAATTGTCACCAATCACAAAGAAGGAAAAAAGTTGATCATTACCTAATTACAAAGCCAATATAAATATGTACCAATTATGTGTTTCTTTTCAATGAATAATTCATATTATTTTGTCTCGTGTGTATTAATTATGCACTTTATAATAGAGTACAAATAGAAAGTTATGAAAATCAAATACATTTGTGCTGATCTACACATGTACATAATAATTAGGTAATTTAATTTGATAATAAAACGTATTCCGAATCAAAACAAAGCTGCACTTGCCAGGCTGCCTTACTTTTTAAATTAGACAAACTTCTGAGGAATTATTTTTGTTTATGAGTTTATCGGAATGGCTCGAAAACTAAAATACCGATTTTAGCGATTCTTTCACTAATAGAAAGCTACTTTATCAGGAAGAAGCCTGCATTTTATTTTAATAGTCAATATTTATTTTGGAAGCTTAACGAAGTGGGCATGAGTCGACTAGATAATTATAAATGTAATATTAAGTAGAAGTTTAAATTGACTTTCCCGCGAGTTTGTTTTGCCGTTATATTTGAGGCCTGGACTAGCGCTCATTAATTTTGTACAATAAATGATATCTTAAGCCTTACGTAAGATTATAAAGAAACTTCGTTGCAATTTGTCAAAACTTTATAAGGTACCTACTGTTTTATTTTCATCAATGAATATCCTTGTTACTAATACGATGGTAGGAAAAAGAACAAACCAAAATTAGTGCGGATTTTTAGACCATGAATTTTGCAAAGCAACTTGAATAAGAACGTCTTATCATGGCAGCAATTTCAGTCTATGGGTCATTAAAGCGTACCTTATAGCGCGAATATATTGTTGGCATTTTAGCAAAAAGCCTCGAGTCGTAATTCGTGGCAAAGGCTGGTAACAGGTTGACTGGCGAACAATATTAAAGGATTATTAGATCTTAATCGATGCTTCGAGATATGCAATAGATATTCTCTCAAAAAGACAAAACAGTGAAACGCAAATGTGAATTTGGTAATTTGATATTTAAATTTCTTTATTTTTGTAAGTTTTAGTCGTAGAGCATTCCAACCTAGAATTAAAAACAGAATAATACAAAATAATATTAGTTTAGATGTATTGAAATATTGAAATTAAAATGTCTATTAATAGGTTATACCTAAATATACGAATAAATGTTGTAAAATTATATAATTTAGTCGTAACCAAATATAAGTAGCATTATGCTGCGGATTAATCCTTAAAAAATCGATATTTCGTATGATTTTGTACGTTATTTCTAGGTTAAATAAATTTCTATGACTCAGAATGACATTTGAAGAGAGTTTAAAACTTACTCGACAAATAAAGGAATAATCCTCGCGATAGGAAAATTATAATGATATCATATAAAAAGCTACTATCAACTTATATTTGTTGTTCGATTCAAACAAAAAGTGTTAAGGCCAGCAATACCGCATTTATAATTTTGTCATCTGTAGTTGTTTGTCGTTTTATGTAAGTTGATTGGTACGTTTTTTTTACCTCTCATATCGATGAAGCAGCACTGACCTTCAGTCTTTAGCGTAATTTCTACCTAAAAAAAAAAAAAAAAGGTACGTTTCACTGCCGCAGGACCCTTGGTGTGACTCGCAATTGGTCGGTTTTTATGACTGAATTTGGATGAACTACTGCGAGACAATGAAATCGCTACTCTTGGAAATGAACGAGGATGACGAGCCGTTTGTAATATTCGTCTCCAGCTACTGAGTGCACACTAGCACATATAATTCATCTTTAAATTAATTAAAACGGATTATGTCCTGGTGAACACCTGCGCTATGTGTGGGCCAAAGTTAGGAAACAAGTTCGAAATAGGATTCGAAATCCAAACTTTTCACTCTATGTATTGAGTACCACTAAAGTTGGAGTTACTATTATATAAATGCAGAAACACCATCCTCCTGAAATCTAAGATCGCTATACTCGCCGTATCCCTGTAATTGACGTGTAAAATTAAACATACCCTTCTAAATCTGAGACTCATTAAATCTATACATCAAAACCGTAGGAAAGAGAAAACTATACGTTGAATATTATTTTAAAATAATACTTGGGGCGAAATTTACAATCGAAATCGAAGTCACAAATATAGCTTTTTAGAATTTTTGTCTGCTTGTGTATGTATGTTAGAGCTAAACTCAAATAATACTGCATGGATTCACTTTAAATTTTGCATGCAGATAGGCTACAGAATATTATCACGCTATCATCTACAGGAGAGGAGGAGCTGTGAATCTTTAATTCGGAAGAATTGAGAACCTCCATTATTGAAGTCTGAAATTCACTCAGGCGAAGCTGCGGGCGAAAGGTAGTTAAAAATAAATCCCTTTTAAGAAGATTATAAAAAAAATCTAATCAAAATCATATTATTCCGAAATATTTTCTAACGTAACCCCAAATGCTACAGTTTCCAAAAAACTTTACCGGTCCAGAGATGATTTTTTAACATTAATAGATTAAAACTTTTACATTTTTGAAACAGCTTTTCGTTGCCGATTTTAGCCTTCAACGCAAGTGATTAAGTATTATAATATTTACAAATTCCCGTTTGCCTACCTACTCAGGTCAGAATTCCAAATGACATGAAGGTCCTACTCTGCAACAGCATATATCACGGAACATACCATATACCTATTACGATAAATCAAAATCAAAATCAAAATAAAAATATTATTATTCAAAATAGAATTTAAAAAATTGCTTTTTGAACGTCAAAAATTTCAATCTACCACCGGTTCAACCCTAGCCCTGTCCTGAGAAGAACCGGCGTAACAAACTCACAATCAAATATATGATGATTATTTGTTGTTGTCTGTTATGATTAACCGTTTTATTAACGACGCTCGCACATTGCCGAGACACTGGAGCCATGGATACAAGGACATAACTAATCGAAGATTTCAAAAGAGAGTTAATACTCGTAACTACAATATATGGTCACGTATTCGACACTATCCTTAGAAAACAAATCAAATTCTAAAATGTCCATAAAATATTTTTTTTTAATAAAATCATCTACAATAAAATTCAATACCTACTATAAAATATAGTACTATTAATTAAAAGGTTAACATTATTTTATTGTCCTCAGAGATTGTGTAATCAATCTCTTTATCAAAACAAGTTATCCTATGGGGCCAACCCATTTCCAGAAGATTATTTGGATATTTCTACCCGAGGTAGGTACTAATGGACGT
>LUGF01039309.1:131625-144026 GCA_001625245.1 Calycopis cecrops
TTGATAATTTTGAAATACATAGGCTTACTTCTATGTATACAGTATGTGCGATTGCGTTCAATTTTGTTACTTTTTCAGTATTCTACGACAGTTATTACTTCCATTTTTAGGAATTATAAAATATGGGGTATATTTTATAATTCCTTCTCTGTGAAAGAATAGTATTAAATATATGTCAGCTATCCGTTATACACGTACCTATAGAGATCAAACTTCAAACAGAAATATCTTAAAGACCTTGCCTTATAGAATATCAGTTGCTAAGAAAACTTTAATCAGGAATAAAAACTCTATATTTTAATATTTTTTCTACGAGAAGTCGCTAAAAAAAATACCCCGATAAAATTTGTATGGGAGTTCGCCATTGTTCGTTTAAATATTACAAAATAAGTAAAAGGGGAAATACTATCGCTCACATCAAACTGCCATGAAGTTATAGCTATGCCGTTACGTTTCGTGCGGTTTGTTATTGTTGATCGGTCCATAGATGCGGAGGAGTGAGGAAAACTTATCAACAAGCATAGGTAAAGAACAAACGAGCTATCGCATCCTTAAGTATACTTAGTCTGGCCATAAACACTTACAATTAGAAATAAAAAAATATTACATTTAAATTTGGAATCTGTTATTTTTATACGATTGTTCATTGTGGCTCATTTTGGCGTCAATACATTGTACAATAGTTTGCCATATTAAACTGGACTGACTGAAAATGGACTGAGTGACTCAGCCATATTTTTGTGTAAAAGGCATCAAAACATCAGCACAAGTGTATCAAGATACCATTCTTGAGAAGGTACTTAAGCCCCTGTTAACTTCAAGTTCAATAACCAAGCATGGTCCTTCCAGCAAAACTCGGACTCGGAAAAGGAATGCCATTAGGCATAATGGCCGTTCTGCCGTACGAAATCGATCAGGTTTCATGACAATATTACTTAAGGCACTTAGTACACTTGAGTTTTCTTAAAGGTTTTCAAACTCTATCTATGATGATAGGTATAGGTGGGATTCAGACTTGACGAGAGGCCTCAAAGTTAAAATTTATTGAAGAGTAAGCTAACTTGACTTACACCAAAAACTAAAGTACATAAAATTTTAAAACCTATTTTTCTTGGACTTGTTAATATATTAAAATGTACGATCCCTAAGATTTATCATCTGACACTGAATATAGGACCCTACATAAGCAATCGTCAATAGTGACGTGTAATTAAGTCTGTCTCGGTAGCAATCCCTTCGCCATCACAATGAGTTCTGTCTCTACCTAATGGAGCGAGTGTAATCCTACCGAATTCTGTATTCAGTGGACACATGAATTCATATGACGAGCCGATCATTGGATGTTACAAATGTTTGAGTATTTTATAATAAAAGACAATTTAAGAGTCAATCGTACGGTATAAATAAAAGTGAATTCTTTCAAATAGTGAAATAGTGAACGAAAAGTATTATACCGTAGCTTTGATCCCTTTTAGACGTAAAATGTTCTGACAGACCATTGAAAATATATTCCCATATTAACTACTTGTCAAGTCTTGTTTGTCAATTATTAGATTTACGATTGCAGTTAAACGTCGACCCTATCTTGTGCGTAGGACTAACTCAATATAATATATAAAAATATAATATAAATTCTCGTGCGTGATTGAACTCCTCCGAAACTGCTAGACCGATTCTTATGAAATTTTGTGTGCATATCGGGTAGATCTAAGAATCGGCCAACATCTATTTTTTCATCTTGATATTCCCACGAGATCGAAAGTACGCGGGTGAAACCGCGGGGCGCAGCTAGCTTTACTATAAGTGAAAGTAAGCTTTTGTAGTGCTGAAGATATGAAAGGCACCAACTAGCATCCCGTGACTCATGAGAGTGATGTAGATATCACTATGGCCGATTTTTAAGAAAGTTATAAGGATACTTTTACAATATGTTGAATACATTTTAATAGATTTAAAGAAGATTCGACTACGTTTAGAGCCTTCATGTGGTATGATATAACAAATATAATTACTCACATAATATATGAAATAAAATACACAATGACTTGTTGAGCAGTTTGTGGAAAGAGCTGGTTCTGTTGAATATATAAATAAACATATTATATATTTTATTTAACTTTTTTGCATTGTGATCCCTCTTTTGACAAAATTTTTACTGCCGCGAAGCAACTAATTGTGCTCATTTCTTAAACAAAACAACTGTGCTGCCAGCACAGCCAGAAACCACTGGAGTTGATGTTCGACAAACTTTGAAATCACTAGAAATTTTTTGGGATGAAAATATTTTTAACAAGATTAGGCAAGGAAAAATATCATGAGTTATCAATTATACTGTAGGTAGAACAAAAAATAGCTGCCATAGATTAATTATTATTATCATAGATCTACTCTTTTGTGCTTCTCGTAGAAGCTAAGAATAGTTTTAAAGTTTCTTTTCTGTCGGCAGTTCCTATATTAAGCTCTCTATAAAAGCATAAAAAGAAGAAGCAAGAAGAAAAGTGATTTTTGATTTTTAAAAATATTTTTAGTTTTCTAGTTCATGTTTCTACATAAAGGTATTTGCAGTTTTTTATTACATTTTTTTATTTCATTTCTTTGATTCTTCATCAATTTTTAGTTAATATCATTATCACTTGTACAAAGATTTGTGCCAGTATTATATTATCGAACAATATTTCAAAACTGCTGCAGCTGTTCCTAAAACTAGCTATAATTTTTTTGACTTATTTTAATCCTATATGATAATCGCCGATAGAGTTTAACATCACATTATATTTAGTGAAATTTAATTTTTAGTAACGTATTTATTAATAATAGCATATCGTCGTTGCCAAAATACCTCTTACGTGTCACTCATACCAAAAATTTTTTATTTCAGAATCGTGTAATCTGTTGTCGTACGCACTTTTAGTACAAACCCCTATGTGCATATCATTTTTTTTTTTAAAGGTATAAGTAAGTTAGAAAACCTCTCATATAGCAGTCATGTAATTATGTCTACACAAAACAACATATTATGTTCACATATTTTACACATAGAAGTATTTTACATTACAAATAGTTTGATAGTAGAAAATATTTTATGTACTGTAACGTAGGTATAGGAACTATTTGGCAGAAGCCGAATAAAAACTCTGAAAGAGTATAGTTTTTTATAAAAATATAAATATTCAAATTCTTATAAAAAGAGAACTTCGAATCCGTCTGCCTTTGACAGACGTAAGATTTTTTCATTGTGATTTAAGTTTGGGTTTCGCACTGGAAGGGTGCGAACAACATTATGTAATTAGGGTCACTAATCCTAATTGTATTGTAATTTATTGCAATAAACGTGTTTCTCACTTACGTGTTTCCCTCATAGTATCAAAGTAATATCGAAAAGTATAGTGTAAGCCAGATCGGCATAGAAAAGGGAATTAATCAAGATAGTAAACCCAGCTCCCTCTACCGAGCTACGCCAACCCAAGACATCTGGAGCTGAGGGTTTACAGTACTGTATGTATTTATAAGTGTCAGGTGATTTGTATCCAATTTCATTGTCATTTAAGAATTGATAACTGCTAATTAAAGGTGCAAATACTAAATTCATAATAATGACTATTTAATTTGTCTTATGTGTACCTCAAGTAGCAAATAAAACGTCTTATGTGTATGTGTAAAAATAAAAATAAATAAAATGTCCTATTATATTTAGTAGAATCAATACTATTCGATTTCGTCTAAAGGACAAAAAATATGCTAATCATTTCAAATTATGTTGTAGAACACATTCATATAAAAAAAAATTTAGGGCGATGTTTTATTTGGTTCCTATAAAATTGGTTGTTTGGCACATGATAAATTATATTTTGGCAACGACGATATAATACGTATTTCAAAGCTAAAAATGGGATTTAATTAAAATAATTTAAGTATGTAGAAATGTGTAAAAATATCTATGTTATGTAACTTAATAATCATGTTTAAAACCTTTTATAATAACTAAGACTTGTTGGAATTTGGCAAACATATTTAAATATTACACGCTTACACGAGACTGGCGTAAAGTGACAGCTGTGTTGTCGCGTTTCGTGCGGTGTGTAAGTAGCCGGTGGCCCATGGAGGTGGGAAGAGAAAGGATGGCAGCGCATCTGTATAGCCTCTATGCGGATATTTGTGGGCGTCGGTAGTCAAGAAAATGGCTCCAGCTGCTCGTTTGCCCTCCTATATCATAAAAAAAATACTGTAATTTGTATAAAGCTCATCTTATAGTTATACCATATTTATTCACATAAATAATAATTCTTACACTAATTACAATTCTAATAAATACGATTCACTTGCTGGAGCTGACATGTACAGAACTTAACTAATTTTGAAGTAAAACTTCTATACGCACGCTTGACATAGGGAGTAAGCTGGCGAGAGCGTTACAAAAAATTATACATCGGGCGACGCCAATGGAAGTTTTAATTCAAAATCAAAATTCAAATTCGATTAAGTGAAACGGTTTTATATTTACAAAATAACTACGATTATGAATTTGTGTATTCAATCAAAAATTAAGTTTTACTTCAGTTGTGTGGTCTAAATCACAGACTCTTTTTACATATATACATCATATTATTATATTTACATCACTGCCGTATTACTACTATTTATCATATATACAAGCCGCAAACAAGACAATTCAGCCGGCCTCTACACATAGCCAAATAAAAGACATAAGTAAGACTCCTTTCCATGATATACAAGAGTAAATACAGTAACTTTCCAATTTTATAATATTCCAGTTAGATAAGCATAACAGTACAGAAAGTTGGCGAAGAAAATAGGAGTTTTGTAAAATTTTCTGGCAAGCACCAAACTTTGGTAATGGTAGTTTAATTACTGCCGATTCGAAAGTTTGCCTCTGAAAGGAATTGATGAGGTAACAAACAATATATAAAATGTATAGTCATTAAAATCAAAGTATCTTTTTTTAGACGTATATTACATATTATTAAAAAGGCGGTGTGGCTGGGTTATGGACACGGTCGTTTGTTGTAAGTGAATTAAAAATGCTTTTAATTTTACTAACATAGAACTTAAATGAACTCAGGAAACCGAATAAGAGTTGTTTCATGCAGATGTAAAGATTTCTCACTCTATTCACTATCCCAAAGAGCAATATTCAATATATTTTGGAGTTTCCGCGCTTTAACTCTATTAAAAGTTCGGTGACACATCCGACACATTGTATTCGTCATACGTAAGGTATGAACAATTGAACAATGCAAAGTGTCGGATTTTTATTTCGGATTTATTCCTAGTCTTAGTAGATTATAGTTCCTCCCGCTCATTTTTACTAGTCTCTAGTATATTGTTTCAATTATCTACTTGACAATTGAGTTTAACCTTAATCCCCTTATTACTAAACATATACTAACTTTATTCCAAGTACCTATTAAACTAGTATCTGTCAAATTGCATAGTTTATTTATAAGGAATTTTACAGTGTCTAATTTTATATTTGGTTTAAAGTTAATCTATGTATTAATAAAATCAGAAGTATAGTTAAGCTCAGCTTAAGTACTAAGTTGACACTGTATATCTACTTATATCAATTTATTGTCAGAAACTCATTTCACCGTAGTTCGGCTTATAAGAGTTTCCGTTTACCCGGGATAGAGTAAATAAATGTAAGTGACATAAACCCCTTTAAAGGATCTCTAAGACTTTCAATCACCTGGTAAACCTAATGCATTACTGCATTAGGTGAACCAAAGGATTGAAACTCTATGGAGAAATACAAATTTATAATCACATAGGTAATTATTAAACTAATATTTAATCCTCAAAAAGATATTTTAATCACATAGGACATTTCAGTAAGCGTATTTTATTATTTAAAAAATGGCTACTTGCTAGGCAATAAAACTTCAGAAATATGCCCAAATATCGCAAGTAAATATAGATTCATTCATATTTGCCTTAGTAAATTTGGCGCGTAGAACTTGAAGGGGAACGTTTATTTGGGTGTCTGAAGGAGAGCGACTCATTATTTCTCTATTTACTAGGTTTCCAAATATGCGTCCGGTTCATACTTCAATCATTGTCCAAGCTTGAATCCCGTGTTGTACGTTTCAAATGGGTAAACGACCGTGCTTCTGCCACAAACTTTTATATAGTTTAGCCTCAAACAAAATACATCTTGCATATTCAACAACAGTCATATTGTAGCGCTCGCTGAGACCATTCTGCTATGAAGTGTAAGGGTTTGTCTTTGATGGAAAATTCTAACGTGATGGGATTACTTGTTCTTTTTGGTACCATTTTGCACATGTGTTGCCCTCCATCCTTCTTTCCCTTTCATAGGACACCGGAAACTCACATGCCGTAACGCGACAGATAGCTGTTTTTTCCGCACGAATTAGAGAGGCGAACAAGAGTAGCACCTGTGTATACTTACTACATTTACCTTACCTTCTTCTTTGTAAAAGTCTTCACAGAATATTCCTTAACTAAGCTGTTATACCTAAAAGTAGCTACGTATTGGCTAATAACAAAGTCATAACATTTAGTAATGGTTTTGTTTTATAATAAAAATAACAACGAGTTAAGCCGTAAAATGTTTTTCATGTCGGCCAGACAGCTTACCAATTCATCTGTTTCAGTAGTATGCTGTTTTAATTTTTAACTGGGTCACTTTTTATATTCCTATAAAATATTTTTACGTAAAAGCATATTTTAGGACGTTAATATATTTGTAAGTACTCGGGTTTGGTGAATTTATTTTTTTGAAAATGTTTTGTATAGTATTATTAAATTGCAGTGAGAGCTAGGCAAGGGATGTTTCAGCAACTCTCTTCCTAGAGGAGTCAGGATACTAAAAATCATACTTGTTTGGATTTTTTTTTCTTAGCATATATTGTATTAAGTGATTGCTTGTATCTTCTTGTGATTAAATTTGTTACGTGTCCCAACAGAGGCAACTGGTTAGACACTGGAGATATAGAACTAGTAGCTACCGGCCAGATTAAGCAGTGGACTAAGCACGATATAAAAAGATCTTAAACCTAAAATAATATTATTATTGTGTACATGACAATTTCGCGCAGAACTAAACTAATGTGGTTATTATATTTCCACAAATATTTATTTATCATGACGGTCAAACACATTCTTGAACCTTTTAGATAAATTAATTAATTTTTCGTGTTCAGTCCGTGTTAGTTAACAAACAAATGACGAAATGAAAAAATATAGACGTTCTTTAGTTACCCTGAATAATTTGTCATTGATGGATGACAATATTGCAATTCTAGACGACTAGACATGAAAATCGTACTCGAAATACAAATGAGAAGTTGCCTATAGCAAACTGCTACCCTGAATAAGGCTCATTACTCACACGATAATTAGGTTTAAGAGCTGATAAATGCAATACTTATTTACCTATAATAAGTACAAATGCTAACGTTATAATATTTAAGTGATAGAACACTACAATTTTTTAATTGGCGATGGTTATAGCCATAAATAAGCGATCGACGTGTTAATAAGTCTGTCTCAGACTGAGTTCAGTCTGGTTTAAGCTGTGAATGCATCACACAAAAGCGAGTGTCTGACTAATGGAGCCAGCTCAATCCTACCGAGCCCTCTATTCCGTGGAAACAGAAAATCATATGAGGAGCCATTAATCTCTGAAGTTTATTGCAAACGATTGAGTTTCTTTATAATAATAAATAGTTTAAATAGCTTTAGGATCGATAGGTACTATCAACAGTATGCAGAAGAATACAGGACGGAAAGTATTATTCCTTGTCTTTAGTCCCTTTTAGAACAGAAGTTCTATGATAGCATATTAAAGACACATTCCTAAAAAAACCCTTTATCAATCTTTGATATCATGATTGTAGTTTCAGATCTAAGATAGTATAAGACAAATAAAAAGTATAAAAATGTTTTTTTACAGCCGAATAAATGTAACATAAGTTTATTTTAACAAATTAGTAATAAAACGTTAATGTAGAAAATAATTGACAAAACTGAGAATACTCGTTTAACAATTATAAGCAACCTATTTTATTTACCAACTACAGACACTATAGAACAATTAACAGAAAAAACAAATCCCATTTTTCTAGCTCAAATAATTATTGCTTGCCTTTAGATATTAGACATGAAAATGGCTCCGACTGCTCGCTTTCCCCTTTATACCATAAAAAGAAGAAGAATAAGAGGTCAGATTTGAAACAATGATTTAAAATAATTGATTTGAGTCACGATTTAATGACTTTGTTGACAAACTTTGAAGTCTTAGGTGAATCTTTTATTTGTTCTCAGAGTATATTCTGAATTATAATAAGAAATATTGATTACCACTCTCTTCACTCTTTAAAATTCAGATGTTTTATTTGGCTAAGGATAGATCAATAAATGTGTCTTTACTTAACAATTTAAGAAAAACATTACCTCTGCTATTTATCTTGGAATAATATACCATCTAAAGCATCAAATAGAATACCATGAAATGGCTTACTAGAAATAGCAGTAAACACTTTTAAATAACAAACGTAATTACCTAATCACTAAATATGTTGATTTTGTTTAAACAGATAGACCTTATTCTTATGGCATATTTATGCCAAGTAGACATATTTCAGAGCTTGCCCCTCTAGTGTTTAAAAATTAATAAGTTTTTATGTATCATGGCAAATGGACGGATATATAAATATTATGTAAGTATTGTATTCTTTAATACTACGGTACTTACAGGATATCTGAATACTAAACTGGCATTTTTCAAGGCACTTTGGCAGAGAAATCAAGATACAAACTTCAGTGTTTTTTTTTCGGTATATGCCTTTTTTGTATGCCAGTGACATTGCGTCCAGTTTTAGGTCCCAACTCACAAAATGATTATCTTGTTCCGAAATTAGCTAACAAGTGGCTTCAATGCAAAAGGGCCGGTCAGTAAAATTAGCAATCGTTAATGCCAAAATGCCATGTGTTTTTTGAACTATGAAATTAATTGATTTAGGTCTGGTTTCAGCAGTAAATTTTATATTTTTCTTATTTGTGGTGTGGTGGTATTTTGTATTCAACGGGCTACATGGTAAAAACTGCATTGTGGTCTAGTGATAAGCCACAGTCGTAAAGTCCCGGTGTCGAATCCCAGGTTGGACCAAAATAGTCTTACAGGGTTTTTCAATTTCCAATAACTCTAAAAATAACTCGGAAATCACGTTAAAGCATCGGTTTCGAGCCTGATTTCTCTCTGGTTGAGTTGGATTGTAGTCTTATGACTATGTATTCAGTAAGGAGTAGAATAATAAGGAAATAGAGTGCACTTGTGTCATCGAAAATACTTGTGCATAATACGTCCCTATAGAGCCATCCCCGGCCCACCGTAGCTGAAATTCGGCTAGGACGATATTATGGTGGTTTTTTGTTTAATATATTTTATCATCTATGCTGCTGCTATCGGTGTTGCAGCAACCTTTAGTCTTTACCGTGTGTTTATATATTATATATAGATGATTTTTTTGTTTTTTTTTCCGATATTATGGTAAAAAGAGAATACGAAAAATGCATAAGTATTGTGATAGTACAATTTACTAATAGTTATCACAATCTTAAACTACTAGTAAAATGTTTTATAATAAAATTAAACAAATTGTAATATTTTTTTTTGAAACATTAGGTATATTTACGTTAATAAAATATGGAACATGACTAAGTATAATTCATGTCATATGGCTCTGCTTAGGTTAGCTTAGGTGAAATATAGGGTATATTTCAACATCTAAACTTCGCAACCATTTACTAAGAATTGTAAAAAAATGCTACGGTACGATTTTTATCTAACATAGGTACATTGCGACGACCCCGAAAGCCTAGTGACGAGTGTATAATCGTTAGCTGGATCTGAATTGTAGGAGCAAATTTGTATAATGAACCAAATATTTATTGTCAAACTTACAAGCTGTGATCCTAAGGAAAAGATAATGTACATTATAATATTATTACGAATAGTTTGGAATTTGAATTCAATCTCATTAGGTGTGTAATTATTTTTGTTTACTACAATTAATTTAATTAATGTTATTATTAAAAATGGCACACGTCTTTCATGTTAAGTAATTTATTTATAGGTATAAAAATAATAAAAAACAAAATAAGCATAATTCTAGAACCAAAATAACGATTAATATGTATCTTATAGAAGCCTATTATATTTATTTCGTATAGACCATTCGCTTTAAGAGATAAAAATGTATCCGCCAAATGTAATTGTAATTTAACATGTAATTAGCATGTAATGTACGGTTAATATTTTTTAAAATCGATTATGTACTTGTGACTTACAGGATCGGTTGATGTTGAATTAATTTTGGACATTTGCAAACTCTTTATTTAATATCTATTCAATATTTACAAAAAAAAAACTCCATTTTCCTTTACAGGCGACACAAAACGTAGTTTTTTTCACAATATTCTACACCTCGCCAGTTTCCAAATTCAATTGAACTGGGTGCCGGTGTATAACTGTTTGTGACCGAAAAAAATGATTAGTCTTCACGACGGGTACAGAATTTAAAAGTTACAGTGACCTATGCAATCTCATGAATATTTTCACTTCCATGTCCGTCACATGCCTACATATAAAAAAATATCGTAAGAACAAACATCAACAACATGTAACGAGAAACAAAATATTATAGTAAAAAACAATACACTTAAACAAAACAGATTAAACGTATATTCAGTAATAGCATTTGAGTTAATCTAGCGGTCTACATTCCGCATTTAATCGTTTTCCAACCTAACATTCGAAAGCTTTCTAATCACCTTAAATAAAAATGTTTTCTGCTAAATGAAGATTTTTACTGCCTGCAATTAATATAAGCTTAAATCGTAATACATTAATAAAATGAAACATTAGACGATTAACTGATAATAAAAAACAAAACAAATTACACTACGAAAATATTGCACATTTAAAATATAAAAATATAAAGAAAGCTTAATAATAGCATAAGAAAGGTATTTATATATTATACTATATACAGTATAACTACAAAGAAGCAGTCATAATATTTTATTTTCAGATTTTATTTTTTCGGATACATATATTTTATTTCACTTTTGTCACGTTTCTACTAATTAATTGTCTAACGCAGTCTATACTAATGATGTGAGAGCAATAATTATATCGTTGCAGGCGTGACAGAATATGACCAGAATATAATTACAATATTTCATCAGTAACGTAAGAATTTACACAATTTGTAGTTTTACAAGATATTTTCTAAAAAAATTTGTAAATGTAATCCTTCCCAAGGTTATATGAACCAAAACCTGAGCTCTTGGGTTTCCTAAATATCTGTTTCGTAGACGTCCATAGGAAAGACAGATCGGTTTTATAAAAATATGTAAGTATGTAAAGAAATATAAAATCGTAGCGCTACAATTACTGTGAAAAAGCAGTAAAGGAGATACTTAGTACAACAGTAATCTGAACAATATTGCTCTGGATACCTTGTCACATACCTAAATTGGCTAGTAGGTAGTATATGAAGCTGCACTCGTATATGCAGTCTGTTGATGAAAGTCTCTAAAACGAAACTTTATTGCTTTTGCCACGGCCTCATATTGTATAAAGCAATCGGACACAACTACTTTTATTGGATTTCTAACCCTTTTATTTCTATTTTTTTTAATTCAATATTTAGGAATAAGGGCCTAGAATCAATCACAATAAAACGGAATATCAGATGCATTTTCTTCATAACTTTATGCTAGTTTTACGTAGGTATATAACCACTCCTGTCGACCGCACATCACAATACACAACATGCAATACAAAAATATCACCAAATCTTACAAAAACACTCACAACCGTCAATGTTCTATCTACTACTTTGGCTGAACTGTAGACAGAAATTTGACAAAATAAATTGTGATTTACCACCCAAATTTCTGACCCTTGGCAGTTTGCAAGAGACCGGGAAACAATCTCTGTTTCTAACATTGCCAATGTGATCGGAACGTCACGTCTTGTCGTTTTAAGAGAACCATATTAAAACAAATGTTAAAAATAATTGACGGAAACACGCTTCCTTTTGTGTTACGCATATTTCATTTTTATTTCTTTAAGAAACTTAAATGGTTACACGCGAATTAAAATGAATAACCTAAAATTTCACGTGCAATTTTCGTACAGACAAATTTGTTTACAAACTTAATATTTGATTCGAGTACTAATGAGGTACAGTATATTTTTCCTCTTTCTTAGCCTCGACCTCTTTCTTAGCAGACATGCACGTAGATCGTTCAATTTTTTTCTCCTTTTTTATGGTACAGGGGGCAAACGAGCAGTCTGAGTCATTTTCATGACTACCGACGCCACAGATACCCGCATAGAGGCCATGCAG
>LUGF01039309.1:144542-154871 GCA_001625245.1 Calycopis cecrops
AAGATTGCAAAATAAAACATGGGAAAATGGTTGTTAAAAATATTCAAGATAGGATTTAAAGGGAATTTTATCTAAAAAATGAGGATGTTACAAATTTTTTTTCGGTAAAAAAGCTGGTATATTCAAGTTTTATTATATTTTTGTCATAAAAAAATCTCATACTATATATATACATGTTCTTCATAATATTTTTAGTTCAATAATTTTTGTCTTTTTGATGGTATTTGTTCGTCGTTTTCCGATTCTAGCAAATCTTGGGAATCTTCAAGACCTTCACCGTCTTCGTTTCCAATATTATTTCCAGTCTGCATTCTTTCTTCATCCACAATTTCATCCGAATCATTAAGTTCCTCAAAGGCTTTTTTTTCTACATTAGAGCATTTTTCAGAGCCATGACAATTTGAACATAAATTTGTGCATTTTAAACCATGCTTTCGGCAACCACATTTTAATGTATATGTTTTCATGTTGTTGTTTCATGTTGTTCACTGCTCTGTATCTTGTATACTAGCAATACTAACGGTTCTTACAGCTGCTACGAAAGAAGAGGTATAGTAATAAGTCCGACCCTCCTAGTCCCTTCCCCACTTCTTTACGAAATGTCTATTCATGGACTAAAAATTTCTGAAGGTTACTCAGGTATATAAATTATCTTCAAATAGTAATAAACAAGCATCTACGCATTTAATTTAAGGAAAATTTTACGACTTTCTTATAATATTGTAGATGTTTTATCAAATATACACATTATTAACTTAGTTGTTTGTTAATTGTAGTAGTATCTTTAGATTTTTTTTTATTTTCTTTATCAATGTAACATAGAATCATACGCTAAATGAGTAATTACAGTGTTAATATTAATAAATAGCTCAAATTTGTACATAATGATAGAAAAATAATTTTTCGGTTCGAGTTTTTTTCGTTTTTTAAATTTTTTGAAAATATTTTCCATGGTGACGTATAGGAGTGAGCGTCGCGTCGACGAACCTTATCCATAGACCGTTTGTTGGTCCGCGACGTCGCAACCGCTTTTTAGTCCAGTCAAAGCAGTTAACGTCCACAACTGGTTGCGGGATTCAAATTAATAATGATCCGTATCAATAAACAATTAGGGTTGAAAATGCATCGTTGCAACTACTTTATGTTGTCGTTTCTTTCGCACGCAACTAAATTTCAAACCTTCTGAATAGGCGCATAAGGCCGAATATGCAATGTCGCAACTGCTTTGTAAGGCTTCGAGAAAATAACTGGATTTTAGTCCGCGACGTCGACGTCCCAGTCAATGAAGTCTTCGTTTCGTTCGTTCTACAAGTAGCTCCAGTTGCGGCCGTTGCGGGCATTCAAATTAATTTTGATCCGTATTTTTAAACAAATAGGGTTGAAATTGCATCGTTGGAACTAGTTTATGTTTTCGTTTCGCTCGCCTAAAAAATACCTCAAACCTTTTGCTTAGACTAATAAGGCCGAAAATGCAATGTCGCAACTACTTTCAACTTCAGTAGTGGAAGCAGTTGCGACGTGGACCGTTTCGTCAACTGGTTTTCGTTCAAGAAAAAACGGTTGCGTCTCGTCGACAAGAAATTCGTCGACGACCCACACCTAGTGACGTATAATTTTTATTACACTATCAGAAAGTAGTGATTCCAACAAATAAAAAACCCCCCAATTTTTCTAAAAAAGCTAATATTTTGACGCGTGAATTTTCGATTGAAAATTAGGGTGCTTTTTCGGTATTAAATGAAAATAAGGAGAAAAAATTATTTTTTCAAATCCAAAAAATTTTGGTGTGTTTGGTATATATAAAGGTACGTTCTCACCAAATTTCATAAAAAAAAAATTTTTTTTGTAAAAGATAAAAATAAAAAACCAAAAACGTGGTTTTTTGAGTTTTTCATGTGAATTTTGAGGTTATGAGAAAAAAATGTAAATACAAAAGTTGTAGATCTTCTTATTACCTACAACTTTGCCATTCAACTTTTTTCCATAAGACTTGTAGTTTTGCCGGAAATCGAGATAAACCGATTTTAACCCTTAAAAACCCCCCCTCTCCCACTTCCCGAACTCGAATCGACCGTAATTTATTTTTCCTTTCATTTTTGTAATATTCTCAACATTTTCTAATAGGTTTCATTCTACTACGATTTTTTTTGGTTTCAAAAATTATCGACACTGGTCTAAAATGGTTACACGCGAATTAAAATGAATAACCTAAAATTTCACGTGCAATTTTCGTACAAACAAATTTGTTTACAAACTTAAAATTTCATTCGAGTGCTAATGAGGTACAGTATATTTTTCCTCTTTCTTAGCCTCGACCTTTGCACACATTCTCGTAGATCGTTCAATTTATTCCCCTTTTTTATGGTATAGGGTGTCCCCATCGAGCAGTTGGAGTCATTTTAATGACTACCGATTCCCATAGATATCCGCATAGAGGCCATACAGAAGCGCTGCCCTCCTTTCTTCTTCCACTTCCACGGGCCACCGGCTACTTATACACGAACAACTTTACGCCGGTCTCGTGTAAGCAAAAGGTACCTTCCCGGTCGTGCCGGCCCAATTCGGCTGCATGCAAACATGCAGTGTGACACTACCTCTTGTAAAATCTCCGAATGAGTCACACTCAAGGTAGACCATATACATGGAGTAGTTAACCAATAGTTAAACAATCTAAAAATCCTCCTAATTTGTACACGTATGCCATACCTGTGGGCTGTGCTGTGTATGCCATTAGTTAGCGGACGAGTTTCAAATAGGATTCTAAATCGAAACTTTTCACTCTGTGTATTGCGTTCCACTAAACATTCATTTACATGGAGCTGTGCAATCCACCTGGGATCTAAGAGTCTTACACATTGCGTCTCTCTCGAATTAATGAGTAAAGTTACACAAACCCCATTTAAATCAGAGCTTCATTAAATTGAAGATATAATTCTGTTCGTGAATGAACGTCAAAAACTTAAATCAAAATCTTATCAAAATTATATTATTCCGAAATATTAGATTTATTTTCTGACGCAACCCAAATGCAGTAAAGTGTACTTTCCATAGATTTAGAATGGTTCTCACTACGTACATTCTAAATCTATGGTACTTTAAAAAAATAAAAACTTTCAAGTCCATTTTTTTACATTTTAATAAAACCGTTTCATTATAGGTACGTCGATTGTCTTATTTGCCATACATACCATAATATACACACATATTTTATCTATTCAATGGCAAAATACTAAAAACTAATTTTTGGTTTCTATATCGATTACGCCCCAAGTATTAATATAAAAATATTCAATATACCTACACTTTTTCTACAGACTTTCCTAACATTTTATTATATAATATAATGAAATATATTATATAATACTGACTTAAGGACCGCTCACACGGTCCTTATTTTACACTCTTCTCATTATTTTTCTTTCTCTTCGTCGCCGTATCGTGTAGCCGCCCCTATATGTGAGTTACTCGCACCACGGTTGTTGGTCGCCATCTGCAGGGCCTTCACTGGTTTAACCGGTCATCTCACCAGATAGGGGCTGACCGCCCAGATGCGAACCCGCTAGGTGTGTGGCCCGATCAGCGGAGGATAATGTCAGGAGAGAGGCTGCCTCTAAACGAAATAAGGGCGATCCGCACACTGGCTGAAGACAGGCTTAGAGAGAGATGAAAAGTTGAGCTGGAAAACTCCCCATACGGTATAAGAACCATTGGGGCGCTCCTTCCATCTCTCGAAAGCTGGATGGAAAGAACATACGGGGAACTATCGTACAGAATGACGCAGGTAATGACTGGACACGGGTGTTTTGGTCATTACCTGCACAAAATAGGAAGGGAAACAGCACAAGTCTGCCATGAGTGAGGGGAGCCGGATGACACGGCTCAACACACTGGCAGATTGCACCAAATGGACCACAGAAAGGATGGCCCTAATTGTTGAGCTCGGCGACCGTAGTCTCTCGCTGCACAGCACCGTTAATAAGATTCTGGGCAGCGAGAGATGTTGGGACCCTTTTTCCTCCTTTTGTGAGAATATAATCCAACAGAAGAAGGCCGCCGAAAAGGAGCGAGAGGCGCGAGTTAATACGCCTCCTAACCGACGACGACGAAGAGGCAGACGTCGGGCACAATTTGCCCGCCTTCTGTAGTGTAGCTGCGGAATCGCAAAGCCGGGGGGGCCTCGTGGTAGAATGCTCGCGATCTCATGGTGCCCCCGAAAACGGCAAGATGAGTGAGCCGCAGGGGTTTAGTGGATAAACCGGCACTCGGTCGGGAGTCCCACACTCCTCGGGGTAGCTAAACACCCCGGGGGCTGGTGCGTAACGCATTCCCCTGCGTAAAAAAAAAAAGGTGTGTGGCCCGATTACGGCGACATTTCCTATGCTGGTGGCTATTAAAACCGCGACAACTCAAGAGACCAGTACGTCTTTGAGCGAGCCGCAGAAGACACTTTCCGAGGGGGTCAGCGACCCCGGACGAGAAGCCCCATACCCCCTACGGGGTATGAGAGAAGGAAAATAAATACCTTATACACGTTTCTGATGCCTTTTATAATTGCCATACGATAAACGCCATGCAGATAAAATTATTTGACTATTTGCAAACCGATAATCTACGATCAAGAAATATATTTATGTAATCAATTTTGCCCAGCTCAATACACTACAAACGAAGCTGAAATGAGATTTATGTTAAAGCCGGCTCACGGCTCTATTACAGCTTAAGAAAACAAGGGGTCAGAATTAAAGAAAAGATAAGTAATTCCCCGTCCAGCGACGTTGAAGTGAAGTGGCGCTAACAATAAATCTTGGCTATTTTCTTCCGCCTCCTTCTTCGCAAAAATAACGAGTAATTAATTACCTCATCCATTCGAAGTCAGTCGGATCCAATCGCTGCTTCTGACTTTTTTGTGGTTACGCTTAAATTATATCCTAATTGATTTCTCTTAATTGCATAAGTTTTCTTATACATTTTTAAATATTGTAAGAAAACTTAAGCTTATCTTATTTAATTATAATTGTAAATGTAAACAAAAAATATAGATTAAAATTTTATTATAAAAATAATTATATTTTTGTTGTGTCTGGATACGTATTGAGTAATCCAGACGTTTACGGAAGTATAAAGATATAAATTGTAAACATACTTTCACAGATTATGTAGTAAACCATTTTAAGTATGTAAACCATTTTCTTGCTGTACATTTCTAGATACACAGTAATAAGTAATTTTGAAGATAAAAAAAGAAGAAAGTGGACCATTCATAGTTTTGTTTAAAACAAAAGCGACAAGTAGAAAAATGCGACCACCCTGTGCCCTTTCACTTTCTTTATTTGCTAGACGTTTTTACGACCAGAGCGTGTGTAAAAAGTTTAAATGATGAACTAAAAATTTGAGAGTACGTCCACAATGTTAATGACTTAGCACCTCGGTGGACACGCGGGTGTATTTAGGAAGAAAACAACGAGACTCTAATGTAACCTGAAACACTAAGCCAAGTAGTAATTAGACGTAATGGAGTATTATTACATCCTCGACTCCGAAGAATAAGATATACAGTAGTGTTGCCCAAATTCAGTCTTGGTCTTGCAGTCTTGGTCTTGTTCTTGCGTTTTTGCAAGACCAAGACCAAGAACAAGACCGCGTATTTTTAGCAAGACCAAGACCAAGACTGACCGTGCAAGACTTGAGCAAGAACAAGACATAGCCTGCAAGACTCTTGCGTCTTGCAGCTAGGACTTATCGCTATTTACTGAGTAGTTAGGTGTAACAGTTCGGTGTATAGGTAGGTACGCTTAGGAATTCTATGAGACGCAATAAACTGTATCAAAGAATATAAAAAACTGGACCTATGCGCATTACGACTAATACCATAAACATAGCGAATAAAAAAATATCTATTAAAATCAAACTGAGTGCATGCATAGTTATGTTTTAACCATCGGCACTTTGATAATGCGGCATCAAAGGTTTTGTACTTACTTCTCAAAGAAATTTGCCGCTTTTGTTTTTTTACATATTTTAGCAAATGTAAGCTTATAAATCATAAATGTTTATTAAGAAACAGTTACTTCCATGGAAAACGACATATAGGTCAGTTGATTTTTCGAATTTCTTATCAAATCTTCAGTTATTTATTAATCTGCTTGATCTTTACTATGGCTATGTTAATTCAAGCTCACAATGTTCCAATTCTGATACGTTTTTCTAAGATTTAAAGTAAACTTTAATAAATAGTAATAGACTAATAGGTAATTGCAAGACTTGCAAGACTCTTGCTGCAAGACCAAGACCAAGACCAAGACCAAGACTGGGAGCGCAAGACCAAGACCAAGACCAAGACCAGGTGTATTGGCGCAAGACCAAGACCAAGACTGGCTAAGTCTCGTCTTGTTCTTGCATTTGGACAACACTAATATACAGGGATGACAAGAGCGAGAGGCATTAAATGAAACCACATACATATACTATAAGTGCCTGCAATTATTCCGAAACTATTAAAAAAAAGTTTAGGACAAGTATACGAAAATACTTTTTTCAAACAAGCTAAATAGCAAAAAAATGTAATTACTCTTTGTACCGGGCGGCTACAGCGAGCACGGGGTGAATGGTCCCGGCCGGCCATAGTCGGCGATCAGCTGCGATACAGCGTGTACGAAGTGAGAAAAAATTTTAAAAAATTCCTGTGGCTAAACTTTATTTCCGATTTATCTGTTTATAGTTGTGTAGCCTGGAAATGATACACTAAATATGTGGTTTCATTTAATGCCTCTCGCTTTTATTAACCTTGTAGTTGCAAGAAGCTGTGCTGTGCTGTATTACAGCCGGATTAATGCGGTCGTTCCGGAAGGTACCTCTCACTCATATATAAAATCTGTTCTGGTAAGCGACCGCAACAAAACAAACATGCTTACAATAAAAAAAAGTATCGTTATCATCATCAGCCGGAGGAGGTCTACCGCGGGACAGAGGCCTCCTCCATAGAGCTCTAAAGGTCATGGTCACGAGCCACTAGCATCCAGCGACTCCCCGCCACCTTAACTAAGTCGTCGGAACACCGGGTTACATAGTATTTAAAAATCAGACCCAATCAATATTTTATCAGTAATATAAACACAAGATAATAAATTGATTATTTTTAAAATTTTTCTCATTATTTTTTAAAGTCGTTAAAAAGTATATACGGTACTGAAGCTGAATCCACCTGGAGCCGGCTCGGTCACCGTGCTACTGCCGACGTGCGGTTTGGTTCCGGCACGGTCCAAGATGAGACAACGTTCAATGAGAAATTTAAACAATCATAATTATTAATATTGTTGTATCCTGTCCCGATAAAATCCTGTAATTTTATCGGGACAGGATACAACATTATTATTATTATTTAAGTCTTGATGAATCAAAAATGTGAAAATAAATTCACATTATTTTCTATTTAGTTATCCTCGGAATTGTGTGAAATGTTGTTACACTTTTTTAGGATTGTAGAAAAAAATATAATAGGGTTCCTTTATTTGTGTTTTTGTACCTGTGTTATTTACCAAAGGGCCAACAACCGCAGAACGACAAAATAGTTATCTCTTTGCGGCATTACTATGTTGGAGTAAGGAAATACTTTCCTGATCATAATAGAAAATCTAAAGATTGTCGATAATTATTGACAATGCTTAAATGTATGTTAATTTATACTATAGATGAACCCATTGAATGTGCGTTAGTAAGCTTGTAAGAAGGCGAGGGGAGGGGGGGCGGTGTTTACGCTAATTATATCACACGTAGACGTATTAAAGAGAGCGAGAGTTTTCAATTAGCCGCTACGTGGCCGCTGTGAAACCATCTCACTCCACAAGTCTTGTACCTATACGTCCCCACACACTACATACTTATTTTGTAAAATGTAAAGAATGATGATTTTTCAATGAAACGAAATTTTAATGTTATTGTTAATCAAGGTCTCAATATATTAAGAAAAAAATTACAGCAATCAGCTTTATTGGCATTTTTTGTAAGGAATGTCTGTGAATTATATGCAGCGATACCTGCATTATGTAGCACTTTATAATTATAGTCTGTGAAATTTTATTTCCAGACTAAGGTGGATCTTGTATAACGCAGAGAGTGCAATTCATTAGGCGATATGTGTTGGTTGGTTAGTTGATTACTATTATTTGTCATTTCATAAACTACCAATAAAAAAACATAGCCGTATACGATAATAGCGTATGTTCTCATACGCTAAAATCATGAACTAATCTGTTTGCTGTTGTTATTTCTGCGTAGACAGCAGCGGACGAATTCAGCACCAGTCTTCCTTAATCGGGAGCGGTGGTGACAATAAGACCGTAATGTAATCTGCATTAACTGACCCGGGGCAGACACGAGAAGCTCCACGGCCACAGTAATGGATTATTGTCCTAGTGGCGGTAATGCAATAACCTAACCTAACGCGACCATGTTACCGTTTAGGAAACTTTATTAGTGATGTATAAATATGCTGATGTTATTTATAGTTATCTCCTACAACCTATTAATATAACTGTGAACGTTTGATTTGTAGGTGATTGAAATTAGACACGAATATAGATTTCAATCTACAAATATATTAATTACTCTATATTAAAAAAATAATAAATATATCCATAGGGAATTCATTATTGTTTTATTTTTTTAAATTATCTTTATTCTGTAACGAACAAATGGGCAATTGGATATATTCTATCATCAGCTGAGGATAAGTAACGACAAATATATACAAATAATATTCCTAAAACAATCTACATGCTTTCTAAAAATACTTTATTTTTGTCTTTTCTTGTTTCTTTTATTCAAGTATTTACGGTATGAAAATATATAAGTTCAAAATATTTTTGAGTCTATTGTAACGCTCAGCCACGTTTTTGTCGTTCGTGTCTTTTGTTTTGTGTCTTTTTGTGTTGTAGTCTCATAAATATTACTAGTAATACGTCAATTCAGTGTACCAGTTGTAAACGAATATTATTCCTTAAATATCACATTATTATTGTTTCTAAAACTACCTCTGCTAACATTCAAAATTGTAATAACAGAGCAGCAGACAGTTGCAGAGGGTCGAGAGATTGTAGATCTAAAAGCGATGTAACGAAAAATTTATAGCGCCAAGCGAGATCGGACTGCCGAGTGTTTGAAATAAGTTCAATGAAACACATTCAGATCGGCCCCGGCTCGGACGTGTTTCATATTACCTTATTGTTTTTTCCCGACTGCTTCTGTAGAAGGATAATCTTCTTATATATGAAATTCTCGTGTCATAATGGCTCGACCGCTTCTCATGAAATATTGTGAGCATGTCAGTTAGGTAACATGAGCGATAGTCGGTAAAGTACTCTGTAAATATTATGCAGTGTTTCAAAATAAAGTTTAATACATTTTAGTGATTAACAAATATTTACATATTTTCAAATTCAACACAAATTATTGAAGTCAAGGTTAACTGGCTGATGCGGCGTCCATCCACAGTTCATGTATCAACCGCGTGCCCGGCGAAAGCCTCCGATGAAAGTTGTATCGTATCGGCGAGCTGCAGGCGTGGAAATAAAATTGAGAGCTTTCTGCTTTCAAAATAAAAGCTAACGATAGAACTCTTTTATCGAGCAATAATATTGAGATCTAGTGTGAGGTCTGGAATGAAAAACCTAGCGCCAGTGCCTGTAAAGATTCTTGATATTTATAGATTTCTTGATAATATATCGTCCTGCGGCTTCGCCTACTTCCATAGGGTTCCATAATATTTGAAATAAAAAAACGAAACCCTTATTAGGATCACCTTATTTTACTTCTGTCAAGACATTTTCTCGGAAAAGCAAGGAAGGAAGAGGTAGTGCCATGCTGCATAGGAGGATGTAGTGGCATGCATGGTGCATGACACTACATTCTCCTATGCAACGGAATCGGACCGGCACGATAGGTGAAGTACCTCTCACTGACTTGATACCGGCGTAAAGTGAAAGCGTCGCTGTCGCGTTTGGTGCGGTTTGTGAGTAGCCGGTGGCCCATTGGGGGGGGATGATAGAAGGCCAACACATCTGCGTAACAATCATGCGAATGTCCATGGGCATCGGTAATGATCAAAAAGCTCCGATTGCTGGTTTGTCCCTTTATGCTATAAAAAAAAAACACTGAAAAATCAAGCTGAAATTATGTTAAATACTTGAGGTCTGTTACTGAATTTCGGTCTATCTGAAAAAATGATACTTCTAAATCCATGCAATAAAAAGTTTCAAATGTCAATGCACACATTTTGAATGAAATAGTACATTTAGTAAAACCTGAACTTAATGTTTACCTAGAATCATCAAA
>LUGF01039309.1:166006-187505 GCA_001625245.1 Calycopis cecrops
CATTATAATGCCGATCGCGGTAGTATAATATCTTACGGAGTCATTGATGTCTGTTCAATTGTCCTGCTGAACGATGCAGGAAAATAAATTAAAAGAAAATTATTATAAGACATTGTATTCTTCTTTTCTGAAACTTTAATTTAGTTGAGTAAAACCCTTATCTGGCGTTATGAAATAGGATGTTTTAATACCAAATTCACCTAAACAACATTTATAAAATTTCTAATCGTTTGTCATTGTCTTTAGTCTTAGTTTTTATTATTATTTTGATTCTTCAGAATTTTATTGAAACTTTTACTTTAAAAAAAAAACAGTAGTGTTATAACACAGGATATTTCGTTTCCAAAACTAATGATTAGTCATTCAACGACAAATCCGGACGGATCGCTAGTTATAAACAATTTCATCAACAGTAGCGGGTTTTGGTTCCACTAATATATTGTACATACGGAACCCACTATTACCAAATGCTGCTACATACTGGAAGCCTCATTATCATATTAATTATCCACATTTCCGCCCCTCGTGAACTTGGATGAACCGTAGCTTGTATCAGTTACAGGTGTGCGGAAAGTCCTAACTTTTGGGTGGAATAATTTTCAACAGTGGCTTACACGTAAATTTGATCCAATGTGTTTGTTCTTTTAGTTGTTCATGGTATGTATTTAAAAAAAATAGAAAGAGTTTATTTTAGATGGGCACCACAACTTGGAAGTAAGACGCGTTTCCACCTCGGAAGAATCTTTCAGTATAATTATAATTAGTTAAGAAAAAAATTTAATATATAATTAATTGTTGAAGTTGTTCATCGTAAATAAACTTAAAATGATTACTTACATAATATATTGGTTGATATATGTTTATTATTTAAGCGATTTACTATAAGGCTGTGTTAGGTAAAAAAAATACTACACATGTAAAATAACTTATATCATAATAATTATTTAATCTAACGGTGATATAAATCTGTTGAATTAAATCCTTTATAAAGTGTAACATTTGCGTAAGCAAAAGAGAAAAACGTTTAAAAAAACGAAACATATAAATTGCATCGAATTTCAACTATCGAATAGCTAAAAGAAAAATAAATTGCGTATTCTCGTTGTTCCCTTTCGACTCTTAACGACAAGAGCCTACGTCAATGCGTGCGCACAAATCCCTCAACAGTTGTGAAATATCAGCACAACTGTATCCCGACAGCGTCAGATAGCTAGGGCTGGCAGCTGCGCACAAATTGCCTTGTCCATCACGGGCTATCGTAGTCTATATATTAAGTTTTTTTTTAGTATTGCCGTGAGTAGTAATGAAAGTAGTTCCTATGCCATTGCTGGCTTTCGATACCCATTAATATCCTCAATACAAGAGGATATAATACAAATGTTGCACAAAAAATCTTGATATGGCCATCCTTCACGCCGCCGCGCCGCTATGAAGTAAGCAATTAGTACTTACTTCCCATTCGTGAAACGTTAATTCGACTATAGTGGCTTAATGGAACTGTGTCTCAGAAAATTCTCTGATATCGAAATCGTTTCAATAAATTTATACACGTATAAATTTGAACACACGAATCCACTGTACTGATTTTGTGTCAAAATTCTTCCTGTTGTAGATTACCCACGTACCGCAGAAACTTTTTACCTCCACGACTTGAAGAGTAAATAGGAGCGGAATATACGAGTTATATGGGTGAAACCGCAGGATACTAGTAGTATCAAGAATAAAATAAGCTTTACAGCTCCCTGTAACTATGTTTATCATCACAGACCTCATACTTAGACCAAGTGCCTTAAAGCCCGATAACAGCCCTACCGATAGCTTTATTTGGAAAGTCGAAAGCTCGCTCCATTTTTATTTCCACGCCTGCACCTCTCAGATATGACGCAACTTTCATCGGAGGCTTTCGCCGGACACGCGGATGATACATGAACTGTGGAGGCCGCATCAGCCAGTTTACCTTGTCTTCGTTTATTTGTTTTGAGTTTTAAAACAATTGCAAACATTTTAGTTATTAAAATTTGTTAACAAAGAAAATTAATTTGATTTTATTTAATTTTAAAACACCTTTCACGAATTTTTTTGTGAGTATTGAAGGAGATTTAAGAATGGTTTAAATTCACAAATAAGCCCGGCATATATGGTTGCAGTCGGTGTCTCGAATATTATACAATAGGGTAAAGTAACTGGTTGACAATTCGGCCGCATTGTTACACGTTACCAAGACAACATATTTTCCAATAATGACCTACAACGTCTATCGCGCAGCTAGTGTACATATATAAAAAGAAATTGTGAATCTCGCCTGTGCTGGGTTATCGGAATGTGAAACACAATAAACACAAACATTTAACTTATTTGGTTCGATTTCGCCGCGCGCTATAAATTCTCCCTTACATCGTTATTAGATCTACTGCTATCCCTCGATTCTTTACAGCTACATAATATATTCTATATACAGAAATATACATCAATGATTGTAATAGGAACTGGGTAAGTTCTAGACATAGCAGCATATTAAGAGTCCCGTGATTACGGGAGATACGAGCAATGAGTATGGCAACGTAAAAATTTTTGACAAATTTATGTTTTTGGGATATAAGTTTTAGTTTATTCTGTGATTTCATTATAAACCACCAATGTGTTATCTCACTTTTACGTTTCTCACGTTTGTCGACCAGGCAGGCGCAGTGGTACAGGGCTCGCACAAGCGGGGCATGTTGCGCCAGGGGTCGCGGGTTCGAATCCCGCCTTGGTCATGGATGTTTATCTATGTATTTATATAATAAAAATCTTAAATACATATTATTTCTTAAATTTATAAAACTTATTAAATATATTACTTTCGTTGTCTAGTACCTACCCGTTATACTAGTCCTTACGGTACGTAGAACGGGGCTAGGCTAACGTAGTGTAATCAGTCCATATATATTATTATTATTATTTTTACGAAACGTCATGATTCTATTCACTTAATTTAGTTTGTCGTACGTAGGAGATAGGGTCAAAAATTAACTGTGAATTTGGATCATTAAAAGGATGATTTTATGACAAACACATGCAAATAATTAGGAGGAAATTACCAATAGTATACTTTCGGTTTGTACAACGTTTTTGGTCTTATTTTTTACGTGGTAACAGAAAAAAGAATTCTGTATACCAATTTAAATACATGTTCATAAATGAGAAAATTTCAAATAAACTTCAATACCAATAGGGTCATACGCCTACACCTCTTCCTCTTTCGTTCAGTGTTAAAAATAATTTACTAGTACGAAACGGTCTTTAACTGTATATTATTATAAAATATTCAACGGATTGCAATGACATCCAAAGTTACACTTTTCATTTGAATTCCTATTTCCATCGAAAAGGGGACTCGGTAGAATTTCGCCCGCTCCATTAGTTGAATACTCGCTTTTGTGTGACGCATGCACAACTTAAACCAGACTGAACTCATTGTGATACCGATGCAGCGATAGGATTACTGCCCATACAGACTTAATAACCGGTCACTATTGCCGATCGCTTACGTAAGGCTCTAAACCTGTGTAAGATGATAAATCTCAGGGATCTATTGAGTTGTATTTTGACAAAAAGAGCAAGAAAAACGGATTTTAAATTTTCATCGATATTTGACTTAGTCAACTTGGATTGTTGTCCAGTGTACTTAAGCCTCGTTGTAAAAATTTTTTTTTTTTTTGAAGTAAAAGAGGGTAATTGTCTAGTTAGAACCGTTTTCATGACTACCGACGCCCGTAGACATCCACATAGAAATATACACACTACCGTTACATTATGAGATTCCACATTTATTAAAATGCGCGCGGATGACGACCACTACGCCGAAATGACCCTGATCTAATGTAATATAAAATAATAAGCAATTTTACTTGTGGTATAGGCTGGTACTTCATAAGGCACCAAACGAAGTCTGTTCCTTTATCCTCCAACTCTCTCTCTCTCTTCTTCAACCTGTAACCACCCAATGCGTGAAGGTCTCCTTCATTTCACGCCATTTTTGACGAATTTGTAAAATCACTACTACCTCATTATCAATCTAAAATATATTTTTTTACAGTATAAGCCTATAAGGGGGTATACATGTAGTAGGAGCCACTTGATGGCTATCGAGTTACCAACGCACATAGACATCCGCATAATATTATGCAGACGTGTTGACTGCCTTCTCTTTAACCCACCAATAGAATATATTTAAGCTTCAATAAATCATCGACGAAATAAACAATAATTTATAATAAAACAATTGTGTAAATTAAAAACCAAGTTGTACTCCTGTTATAAAATATTCCCAATTATAAATGAGAACAATTTGAATAATTTGAAACGGAATTAATAAAATCAGTTAAGTTATAAATCACTATATTTTAACATTAGGACTTACGTCATGTCCACTGATACCTTGGAGACAAATATCCGAATAAACTTTAGCAAATGAGTTGGCCCCATTGGACTTAACTTATTATGATATTGAGATTGCTTACACATTCCCAAAGGGATTAGTTATAACGAAATGATGGTAAACTTTTAATTAATTGTACTATTTACAGTTTGGTACTTTCTACGTGGAGTATTTGAGATAATTTTATAATAAAATAATTATCATTTCAAGGATATTTTAGCCTTTGATACTTGCAATAGGTAAAGTTAAGATATTTTAATTAGCAGGGTCATAAATTTGACACAAAAATTGCTAAGAATAAAAGAAGTTTGGTGAGATATCTTGTTTTAAAAAGAGTTATTGCAGCAAGAAACAAAATGTGGATCAACATTATTTAAAATTAACTTTAATGCGAACCTCGGCATAATGTTCTGTGCTGAATCAGACGTTACCCTCCGTCAATTTTGGTATCACTCGCTGGGCAAGTCTCCAAAACTAATAATAATAATAGTATTAAAGAATAAAAATGGCTTAATGCAATCATTCGGCTACAGCAATTAATACTGAAACAAACAATCACATTCAACATATTTACTGTTAGATGTTTTTTGAGTGTGAACTCAAAGTTGTCATACGCAACTACGGAACCCTCACTGCGCGTGGCCCGACACGCATTTGCTCTGTTTTTATCTAATTAAGTACACATAAAACCACAAATAAGCGATCGGCAGTAGTGACGTATAATTAAGTCTGTCCCGGCAGCAATTCCTTTGGCATCACAATGAGTTCAGTCTGGTTTAAGCTGTGAATGCATCATAGAGAAGCGAGAATTGAACTAATGGAGCGATCGTAATCCTACCGAGTCTTCTATTCAGCGGAAACTGGAATTCAAAATCAATTCTGAAAGCTCAACATCAAGATATTTTGTAATAAACAGTAAAGCGTTTAGGACATAATATAAATCATCACCAACAGTAAAGATTTTTTATTATTTTCACATAGCATTGAGGATAAATGAGCAGAAGGGTCAAATGATCACATCTGATCAACAACGCCCACAGACACCTTCAACACCAGAGTTTAGGCAAATACATTGCTGGCCTTTCAGAGAACGGACATATTTCGCACCCCATATGGGTGCGAAATATGTCCGTTTTTTACGCCGGTTCCTCTCGGGACAGGGCTGGGGTTGAACCAGTGGTAGCCACAATTGTTGACATTCAAAAAGTATTTATTATAATTCTATCCTCCTAAGTATCTTTATAAAGAACAAAATGGTGGTCATAGTTGAGTCTCAATAGTATCAGGGAGTGAATCTGATTATGACCGAAAGTCTACAGAACAAAATGAATATACTCTTTATTTCCTGTACAATAAAACCTACTCATAGAACGTTCGGTTATAAAGACATCTTTCCTTGCGATTGCCAGGCTTCAATAAAAGTTTTCATTTTGTGCAACAGTACAGTAGTTCGGTTTTTATGACAAGTAATATTATATTATGCCATGTCTTAGGAGGCTATTTTGAATAAAAACTTTTTCATTTCGTTTTCATAGAGTTCTTTAAAAGTAGTGCTGGGCAGTGCGAACAACTCATCGATTGATCTACCAGTAAGCTGTAGAAGAAGCAAAGATGCACAGCCAATTTTCTACGAGGAGACTTGCCTCCTCGTGAGAGAAGTCAGTCAGAGATTCGTCAGGCTCAAGAGTTCAAACATTTTAAAAGTAATTAAATTTCACACACATCTTAGCAAAAATTGTTTATGTAGGTACTCTTGACCTTGTTAATATATCCTGAGCGTGTAATGAACGGCTAACACTCGCGACGCAGTAAGCTCGTTATGTCTCTCAATAAGGCCTGTTTAGCGTGCAAGTATTATAACACAAGAATATTACAGGGGCTTAAGCAAAGTACCTTCTACGGTTTCTAAGGGCCAGCGCACACCTAGCTTAGATCACGTTATAGCTAATAAAATAATAGCTTGAACAATGTATACATATACAAACGTTTCTTGTACGTGCTATTCGTCATCATCTTGTAACGTATTTAAAATAAAGTGTCGTGTTGGTGTTGTATTTCTTTCTGTATTGATATTATGTATGATTCTGTACTTTAGAGCAAATTAATAAATACAGCGGGTATTTATTAATTTGCTCTAAAATACAGAATGACCAAGAAAACGGTACACGGAATTGGGTAATGGGTATATTAGTAGTATTAAAATACAAAAAGATTTTTTTAAATATTCATAAACGCTGGGTTATGTAATTATTTTGTTTCATTATAAATTCATAGAGCAAACGTTTAATCATAGATTATCTCTTTGATGTATAAAATACAACAATGGAGTGAAACGATAAATTGAGAGCCGTCTTGTATTGTGGTTGTACGTGGTAATCACGTGACGGGTTTCCTAGTTCTGTCCTATTTTTTGATTTTATCGAAATAAAACGTAGCCTATATTTTAAGTTGGACACAGGTACATATGAGCAAAATTTTAAGTGTTTTAGGCTATATTTAGGTATTTTACAGCAGAGAACAAAGAAACCTAGATACATGCATACAAGCAAAAAGCCGCCGAGTTCAGAAAATTTTGGTTCTGACATGTTGTTTTAAGTTACGCAAAACTTATAGTGTGACCTGCGTTTATCACACATTAATTCAATTTAATACCTACAGAGACAAACCCAATATATTATGAGACCTCTAAGTTCAGCTATGTCAACGAGGAGTCAATTATTACTATGAGGCAACAAGGGTTATACGATATTAAATAGCAACTTCTTGGTATATTATATCATGCGGCAGCTCATCTCGAGTATACGCTGTAATTACTTTTGCTTGGACAATAATTGTTAAGGGCCTGTGGTTATTATGGGTTTGATTAATGTGTTTCCAGAATAATTGCGATTAATTATGGCGATAAAATAAAAAATAATTATGGCACTGTTTTTTTAATAATTACCTACTACGCGCAGATAGTAACGAAACATGATATAATGATAAATGAAAAAAATCGCAAAAAAATATTTTAGATTCCGTATGAATATCGTAATGACAATTAAATTCATATTTAGTATAATAAATTTACGTATGATACCTAGGAACGGGAGTTACCCCTAGATCTATGTCGGACGTGACGTATTGTAATACCGACTAAACCCCTGCACCCCTTCAGTCGCTATAATAATTCAAATTCCCCCTGAAACCTCTCTATTCAAGGTTTCCACCAGTAGCTTATATAGCGCATCTGTAAGCAACGGGACAAAAGTTACGTTTTCTTAAACATTTGATAGAATATAAAACACTGCAAATTATTGTTTCAGAGGGTATGTTTGCTTTTAGAATTTTTGGATTTATTAGGCAATATCGAAAAAGATCGGCCGCAATTTAAATTTTATCACTCGTTTACGACTTTCAAATAATCATAACATTATTATGGCCGACAATAGAGGAACATTACGTCGTCATATTTTTTTATCAAAAATGATCAAGTTGAAAGTTTACTGTAGACGCCTTTGTTCTAGAGGATATAGATTATATATTTCATAAATATGATACTGGTCTAGAGATGTCGAATCAATTGTGTTCATCGTCATCATCAAGATGTCATCATCCCAGAACTCACACTAGATCTCCCGTAAAGCTTGATAAGACAGTCCTATTCACAGCTTTTATTTTGAAAGCCGAAACTTCTAATTTAATTTCACGCCTGCAGCTCGCAGATAAGATGCAACTTTCATCGAAAGCTTTCGCTGGACATAATATACGTAAACTGTCGATAGACCATCAGCCAGTTTATCTCATCTTTGAATATTTTTATTGTAACTGAAAAAAATTATTGATAACTAAATTGAAAAACAGTAGTGTACCTATGTAGTGTCCATTTTCCATTGGTGGGATGAGGTGAATAATAGAAAATCAGCTGATTAACTTTGGCTATTGTGCGTGTTAATATGTTTTAGTAGTCATCATACTCCAACGCTCGTTTACTCTTTATATAACACAGATTCAAAATAAACATGATATCAAGCCAGGGTCATGTAGTTACCTATCATATATCGCACGAAATTTATAATATAATGTTACTTATCTTATTCAAATAACAATAAACATAATTTATAAATATGTATTTAATTTATTTACTTTTTAGATTTTTGTGCCTACTTTCAAAACTAATAAACAATAAAATTTAACACAAAACCAAGATCTTATCAATATATAACAATAATTAGAAAACTTAAGCAATTTAGAAAAAATCAATTAAGCTATAATGTAGGCGTAATCACAAAAAAGTTAGAAGCCGATTGGATCCGACTAACGGTAATTAATTGCGCATTGTTTTTGCGATGGCCAGGAAGGGAATAGCCAAGATTATTGTTAGCACCACCTCACTTGAACGTCGCTAGACGGGGAATTACTAATCTTTCTGATCCCTTGTTTCCTTACGCGGTATTTGAGCAGCTTTCTTAAGTAGTAAAGAAAATTCTTATTTCGGTTTCGTCTATTGCGCATTAAAGCATATCGATAAATTATGCGTGTCTTGTTTATTGCTGTAATAGTCATATAATATTATTCTAACAGCGTTTTATAATAAATATAAAAGGTACAAGGTACAAGAAACGTGTATCAGATTTAATATTTTTGTAACTGCTAGCGCCAACCTTGATAAACAACATAAGATATCAAATCTTAGGTACCTAATTAATTACATTTTTTCTTATAGCATAAAGGGGAAAATGAGGAATCGGAGCCTTTTAATAAGTATAAAATAACGCCCATAGGCATAATTATAGACGTTATACAGATGCGTAGCCCCCCATCCTACATCCACCCTCAAGGGCCGTAGGAAACTCACACACCGCTGGAAACCCGGTATGCCGGTATCGTGTGAGCGAGAGGCTTATCGAAACCGAACCTTCCGGTCAACTTAGCCCAACAACTACGACTACATTGCAGAATAGCACTTTCTTCGCTCCCAATGTGCCATCAGAAGCCCACAAAGCTAGCATTTCGTGGCTGTGTAATATATGTTAGAGATCCATCCCCGGTCGTGTAATTCATCTTACAAAAAGTAATATTTTTATGTATATTTTGTATGATTTTTTTATTTCAATGTGTTTGTATTTTTTCTTCTCAATAAATCAGCGATAGGACACAGCAGTAAATTATTATGATAAAACAAAATATGTTTAATTTAAAACAAATCGTTCGCTTGGCATGAAATATTATAAATAATTTAAAATTGTTCGCAATAAGAACAATTTAAATTTTTTGAAGCGGAATTGATGTAAGCCGCTAAGTTATCACTCACAATATTTTAACATTAGGGCTTACGGTACGTCTACTAATGCCTCGGGGACAAATACCCAAATAAACTTCAGCAAATGGGTTGGTCCCGTCGGAATTAAGTTGTTATGATATTGAGATTGCTTGAATTAGATTCATCGAATTAACGTTAAATTTTTAAGCCTTGTTATAGCCGAGACTTTTTTATGGAAATAATTACTCGTGTGGGAAATTTTAGCATTTGCTAAAGAGACTGTTCAATAAGGAGCTATATTATGGTCCTTAAGATAAGGGCTCCCCTACCGACTTTAAAATCAAAATCTTATGACTAGCGACTAAATGCATTTTTTTTTAATTTTTTTTATAGCATAGGAGGCAAACGAGCAGTTAGGTCACCTGATGCAAATTGAACACCAACGCCAACAGACATCCGTAACACCAGAGGTCTAACAGATGCGTTGCCGACTTTTGAGGAAAGAATAAGTTCTTTTCTTGAAGATCCCTAGGTCGTAGATACGTAAATAGAAATCTTTATAATTGTGAACTGAGCTACCAAGATTTCCGTACGTTTCCCTGCGTTAGCAAAAATATGATCAGGGGGGATCCACCGAGGCTGCCGCAGTCCCCCATGAACATTCACATGATTGTCATGCAGATACGTTGCCCGTCTTTCCTCCTCCCCTCCGATGGGGGGTGGGGGGGATGCCATTCCTAACAGTTCCTCTTACTTTAAGATATATTTTTTTACTCAATTACTTTGACCTTCATTTACTTCATTATTTTAACCTGAAAGGATAAGTTACTAAAGATTTAACTATTTTTAAATCTTAGCACTGAAAATAACAACATAATATCGTTTCAATATAAAACATCTTAGAAAGATATTTGCAGCAAATATATTTTATTGCAGTTGAAAATATCTCAAGATGATATCGGAGAAATGTTTGTGTGTTATTTATACGCTAGTTATGTCTGCGGCTTCCGTCCTACAACTTATAATTGTTTCAAATCGATTTTTATTTAGTCTACATTTTTCTCGTGTTTTCTGTAAGAGATATTACACAGAGTGGTGGTATTGGATCGTTCCTTTGACGTTCGTTTGTAGTTGGGCATTTATTGACTGTGAAACAGAGTATAAGCCACATTGTGCCCAGATGCGCTTTGTGTAAGGACGTGCACGGACCTCTTTGTGAAAAATCTTCTAAAAATATAAGTCTATATAACATTATGAAAATATCATATAAATAGTTTCCTTGTTATACTTAGAACTACTTTTTCTTAAAAATAATTAATTTTAAATTTCATTTTTTAGTTTTTAAAATGTGTTACACATGCCTTTTTTGTTTAAGGCATAAGCAAAAAACTCGTAATTTTCAGGTTTGTTTTCTAAAAAAAAACATTCTTAAAAAAATTACTTAATTGCTAAAGATAAATTTCATTTAATAATATCATAAATTTTAATTTCATTAAAAATGTAATATAATTTTTTTACGTAAAAGAATATGGCATTAAAATTTTCATTTTTCATCCTAACTTTTACCACATGTTTACTGGCTTTAACATGCATAAATCTAACCTTAAAAAATATTCTACGAATATTGGTTAAACTAATGAAGCAGAATCAGTTGACTGCAATGTCTCATCAATCGCCCCTGTCCCAATAACCGTTTAATTCAGAAAGATTTATAGTAAAAGCCAACAAAAGAGCCCTCAAACCGGTGCACCGATAAATTTACGCACGAAATAATACCCTTGGCGATTTGTTAACTAGGACAAAGACTGCGCTCGGTTCAGTAAAATTTAGATAAGGGAGCGAGGCAGCTTTGTCCGCTGAAGTCTTATGTTTCTCAATAAAACTGTCGTTTGAGGCCTCTTGTCTTGTCTGATTTGAGATATACCAGAGTAAAACCACAGCTCTGGATAATCGCATTGTCTATATCATCAACGTTAATCGATGGAATATCATAATATCATAATTTTAGTAAAAGTTCTTCAGCCGCTATCATTGGAGGGTTCCTCCCGGTTCCATAGGCAACAGGATCCCCTTGCGACAGGCGGGCCTCAGCGAAAAGGCCAAACTTCTTCTCCTTGGGGACTATCCGGCTGCTTCTGTACAGCCTCCACTACTGAGTCAGAACTGTGTAATGGGGTCCAGTTTCCATCTGACCCCTGGCTCCAGTACTTCAATAGAGCACTTCACTAATGCCTCCGAATCGAATCCGGCAGTCGTCCCAATCCACGCCGCCGTCTGCTGATTCAGAGGGACGGGCGGAGGACTCCTCAGCTGAGCTGCTCATAACAAATCAGAACGTCAGGATATTATAATACGAGTATGTCTAGAGAGTATTATATATATTATAATATGCTGTTTGATATTTTGCTCATTTTAAGAGACTTTTAAACGTCGGCTTTAGAGTCAAATTTACAGATGTTACCTTATCGTGAGATCGCATCCTTCGAAATATTTATCGGAAAATTTCGTAAAAAAAGAAATTGAAGTATAAAAGTTATAATTCAAATGTAGCTAAGTGCATTACGAGTACAAAATATTAAATACCTACGACTGATCAAGTTCTGCCGAGTCTACAAACTTATTGTTATTGTTTAAGTGACGTTAATAGACTGCGTTCGACAATTAATTATTACAAATTGCCATAGACCTGCTTCATAAAGCTAATAAATACATATTTTCTGCAATGTCGTATGTTTTATCGAATGTTGGTCGGTTCTACCGATTATGTACTTTTTTACATAAAACCAGCGTAAATTAGTCAAAACGTGATCGTTAAATTCAAATCGTCAGGAGTCAAATAGTATCATATAGACTATAGTATAATTTCTTGTAGTGTTGAATCTTCTGTATGTTTACCTCCTTGTCTATGTCCATTAGTAAATTAGATGTTAATATCCGTCGGACCGGCTATTTTATTGACATCGACATTCCATCCATTGATCCATTTGATCGATCGATCGATGATTCATTTCTCGACCAACGTCTTCGTCTCAAACGAAACCTCACTTTAAATACAATTGATAGTAATAATTACATACTCCAAACAGACTCCTCTCCTGCAAAGAGAAACAATAATACAATTAATGCCGTCATTGTTTTAGTTCAATTTACATGTTCGTGCAATAAAGCGCCGGTAGTCCGGAGGGAGCGGTCTGACCGATTGAATTATTATCAGCCCTGAGCTGCGCAAAGAATTGTAAACATATTTGTCAGATTGAGACGATGATGATTCGGCTATAACACTGCATCACACTACCTTTTACAAAATTATTCCTATTCTTTATTTCCTATTCTATCCTTTATATATTATTCCTAAATTTTGAACAAGTCATTGAAAATTTTGAAGAATTCGAATATACGCCAAGACACCAAAAATTATCATCGGTTGAACAAACCATTTTTCTGTTTCTTCATGTATTTACACCAATTATTATTTTTTGTAATTTGTTTATGGAAATCAAAGCAATTATTATAACCATCCTAATATAGTAAAATTATTATCATTTACTGTGTATATTCATGTAATGTCGTTATGTTCATTATACGGAGTAGGTCTTCCCTAAAGTTATCCATCAAAATCTAAAAGAAATAGACTTTAAAGATAAAATGATACACACCCTACAAAAAGCCGCGATACTTAACACATACAGAATAGTGAGAAAGTTCATGCAATTATCCGAAAGCGAAATGTTCACCACCACTACATTTATTTAGGTACGGCCAGTAAATGCAGAAAGTAACCAGCATTATGATGACCAAAGCAATCATTCCTACATAATAATAATGATATTAAACATAATTATAATACGGAAGCCGCAGACATATCCCCTAATCCAAGGGATACCAAAAGAAAGATTTGTGGGACTTTGAGGTTCTAATTATAATATCCGATACGGATACTGGACTGGATCAGCGATATTTTTATATGAATATTTACATACGCTGAAATAAGTAAAATAACTTATTTTGTATAAAAGGAAATGTAAAATTATTTCTGTAATATATTGCTACATTTTGTAATAACTGTATTATACCAATTTTCAGATTTTTCATAAGTCATGGGTATTTTAGAGCTATTTAGTTTTTTTTGACAGACCTACAGTCAGACAGACAATAAAATGGTCCTATAACAATCCTGGTTTTTCTTTTGAAGTACGAACCCTTATAATACTAACCTATTCTTCTAGTTCAGTTTGACAATACATGTTATGGCTGTTTAATGTTTATAGTATAAAGTGCGTTTACGTACTAACCCTGGTAAAGGGCGGGATCCACAGTATAGAACCCATGAAGCCGAATACAAAAATAAACGTACCATGTACCAGAAATCGTGCATAAATAAATTATTTTTATTTTTTTTATTATACTACTTCCGCCCGCGACTCCGTCCGCGCGGATGTCGGTGTTCACGTGGATGGATTTATTTTTTTCTACGTATTTTTCCAGGATAAAAAGTATCCCATTTTCCCCTAGGATAATAAGATATAATTATACCAAGTTTCATCGAAATCGAACCGTTATTTTTCACGTGATGCCTGAACATACAGACAGACAGACAGACAAAAATTTTTTTTATCGCATATTTGGGTTTGGTATCGATCCAGTAACACCCCGCTTTTTATTTTTGTCAGATCAATGTACAGAATTGACTCATCTACAGATTTATTATATGTATAGATATGTACTCCAAAATGATAATTTTGAAGGGCTAGTGTTTTGGTAAAAATCATGGGTTAGGCAATATTAAATAAGATAGATAATAATATAGCTATTTAAATTTTATCACTCGTTTTCGACATTCAAATAATCATAACACGATTATGACTTAAAATATATTGTAATGTAGAGCATGCAGTTATATTTTTTAGACCCTGTTTTGTAACTTCATATTCGAGTTGGTAACGGTAAAAGATTTTCGCATTAATTATAACTTTTGTGAGCGGTTTTGCCGTGATGCTTGTTTAAGCGGTGATTTGAAATAAATTTTCAATGGTTATATATTTCAGTTAATACTTATGTTGTGATATTTTTATAAGAAAACGTTAAACATTGCATAAATTATTTCTATACCTACTATCTACTTAAAATATTATTACGTCAATATTTTTATAGAGTTATGCATTCATCTATTCATATAAACAATATTAAAACTTGTCTATGATTTCAAAATAACTAAATATTTAAGTGACTTAATTTTTTTCAACTTCTGTTTTTCATTGTATTTTACGGGAAAATCTGGTACGTCTGAACTGATTTTTATTGAACTTTCACTGAAAGATAGAAGAATTTATAGAGCAAGACAACTGGTAAACCGATCCCGGTTATTAATAAGCGAAGATGAGAGGAATACCAATTGTAAATTAAATGAAAACAAAAAAGATACTCAGTAGATACCAGAATTTAAAAAATCCTAGGTTTATTCGGATATTTTCGAACTGAGATCATAAGCGCTAAAGCTTTCACTAGTGCTAGAGTTTTTTTTTTTTTGCATTTTTGCTGCAGTTCTAAGAATTTTGAGAATGATAAGTCTAGTCAAATGATCAAAATAATCAAGCTTGATATTTTGACGAAACAAAGGTACAATTTCATACACCTTTGATACTTATTATCTGCTAAAGTAACAACGACACAAACTCCATATTCGCTGATATTTCTTACCTGTGTTGGGGACATGCGCAGAGACATTTCAACTTTTATAGAATGATGAAAGTCTAGCGCTCGCGGGCTTTTGGAATATAAAAAATATTACTATAACTGTCAATTGTGTCTTCTTGGCATAGAAATCACTTATTTTAAGGAGATAAATTATGGCACTGAATGACCGGTCTAGTGGCCACCGAATACAGAGACCAATGGGGTTTATGGCAACCATTAAAATAGTGTTTTTCCTTTAAATCTTCAATGGTCTATCAGACAACCTCGGATCAAAAAAGACCAAGGTAATGGGATACCTATTATATCTACTACCATTCAATCCACGTTCACGAAATCGTTTGGTTTACAAGTACCCTGAAGGACCTTTACACTGACTATTATATTATAAAGGAATCAACCAATTGCAATAACATCAAAAGATCATTTGAATTCGTATTTCCACTAAATAGAGAACTCGGTAGGATTACGCTCGTTCATTAGGTAGATACTTGCTTTCACAACTGAAACCAGGCTTTTTGACGGAACACATTGTGATGGCGACAGAATTGCTACCGAGACAGACTTCATTACAAGTTACTACTGTCATTCGCTTCTTTGAGGTTATATTATGTGTCCGTTGTTAGATAAGATGGATCAATCATGTTACTGTTTGATGTTAGGTAACGTAAACATCAGCCTAAGATTGTTTACAACCATAATCGTTCTCAGGCTTCTAACGCCATTGCGTATTAATAAACAATCAAGCAGTTAGCTAAGAGAAAAGATTTTAGAGCGGTTGAATTGTTAAGGTTTGATCTCGGCCTCTTGCAGCTTTAAAAACGTTTTTTTATTATATTTTAATCAAGCCGTCCAAGAAAACTATGATATATAAATCCATTCTTAGTATACGAATAGTGAATAATGCATTATCTTTAACAAAATATTGTAAAATCTTTATATAATATAAATTTCTTGTGTATGTCACTGAATTCCTCCTAAACGACTGGAGCGATTTTGACGAATTTTTTTGTGTGTGAGATTTGAGAATGGTTTAAATTCACAAGTCTGCTGCGGGCTAAGGGCGAAAGCTAGTATTTAAATAAAACGCAATAATAAGTGCAAGTGTTTCTATTGAAAGGCATACCTGTAATGAATTTTCCGACTTCAACTATCGTGTATGTAATAACAATATTTAATAGAAGTTGCTGGTTTACACTAATGTGTCTCAAGTTTGATATACGCAAATACTAGTTTGTATTTCGAATACGATTTGTACGTCTAGAATTTCTGTAGTCGCTCGTTGGACGAATCTCTTTGTGATTACGTTATGTGGATTGTTAGGTGGACTGCGTTATGTTCTCTTGCGTGTAGTGTGAACATGGCCTCTCATGGATATTTTAAGTCTTTTCATATTGACATTTTACGAAACCGTCTGCATATAAATACATTTTAATAAGAGTACCACGCTGCATGAATGCATATTGCATGTGGCCGCATTGGGCCGGCACGACCGGGGAGATACCTCTCGCTACATATAATACCAGCGTAAAGTGACAGTTTTCTTTTATAGAATAAGGGGGCAAACGAGCAGTCTGAGCCATTTTCGTGACTACCGACGCCCATTGTAATCCGCGTAGAGGTTATGTAGATGCGTTGCCCTCCGTCCTCCTTCGACCTCCTTGGGCCACCGGCTATAACACACCGTACAAAACGCGACAGCACAGCCTATTACTTCTCACAGTCTCGTGTAAGCGAGATGTAGCCCCTCGGTCGTGCACTCGTGCCTGCCCAAGTTGACCATATGCAAGCATGCAGCGTACCATTAACTCTTACTAAAAAAACTTTGTATCTTTATAGAAACGGTGAACTGTCTTTTTTATAGCGTAAGGGCACAAACAAGCAATAGAAGCTATTTAGTGACCTCCGACACTCAATACCACGCGCACATTATGTGGATGTGTTAACCTCCTTCATCCCATACCCCATGGGTCCACGATCTTACTGTCCTCATAAACTCTGAAGTGAGAACCCTGCTGTCGCGTTTCGTGGGGTGTGTAAATAGCCGGAAGCCCATGGAGGGAGGAGGAGAATGTGGTATAACGTATCTGTATAGCCTCTGTGCGGATGTTTATGGGCGTCGGTAGTCATGAAAATGGCTCCAATTGCTCGTTTACCCTCTTACACTATAAAAAAAATATCTTAGGTACTATCTGTATAACTAGACATAAATGACCTATGTGTAATGTTAACTATATAAATATCCATAACTACAGCGGTGTTTTAGTAGTAATAGTTCAGTATTTACACACAGTCAAGATTATGCGGGTAACCTGAAACAGTAAATATGTATTTAGTTATCGCATGCTAGATCTAAGAAGCGAAGTACAGACACACATCATACATAATATCTCCATCTAAAATATTTAAAATTATTATAATACTATTTTTATCCGAATATCTTCTTCTACCTTACGGCGCATTCACATATACGTCCGTTTTAGTGGATCCGTTTTACCGGATCTGTGGTAGCGTTTGTAGTTGTATGAGCGAGTTCACACATAATCCAGTATACTGGATCCAGTAAAAAATACCAATCCGGTAAAATAATACTGGATCCGGTATACTGGATCCAGTATACCGGATCCAGTATTTTTTATTATACGTTTATGTGAACGGACGTATATGTGAATGCGCTCTGAATAATATCTCCAGTAAAACGGATCCAGTAAAACGGATCCAGCAAAACGGATCCAGTAAAACGGATCCAGTAAAACGGATCCAGTAAAACGGATCCAGTAAAACGGACGTTATATGTGAACGCGCCCTTACTAAGGGAAGCATTTCTGCGTGCAACAATAGTTACTAATTTTTGTTATATAACGGGGTAAATTAGTAGTTATTATTATATATTTATTTCCACTTATACCTTCATTGGGTCACCGAAAACTCCACGTTACTACCACGTTTGTCCGTCTGTACTAATAAAGTTCTAGCTTTATATACATTTATGATATACATGAATTGGTTGGCACGGTAAAATACATATTCCTTATAAAATATGTTTGATATTCGACTAATTGAGTAATTATTTCCTGACATTTTGCTAGCTCCACATGTTCCACACGGTAATCATTTTGTTCTCTCGCTAAGTTCGTCGAAGCGAAAATACGTAGATAAAAAAGGTGCGTTCAGCTCCTTTGTCCATACCTAGACCGTGTAGTATTCGGTAAGAATTGACAGTCGTCTGATTTCTGTGAGAAATTGCTGTCAAGCAAAAATTGTATTATTTTTTTTATGGTATATTTTTTTTATGCCAAACGAGCATTTTAGCCATTTTCATGACTACCGACGCCCATAAACATCGGAATAGAGACTACACAGATGCGCTGCTTTCCTTTCTCCTCCTACCTATACGGGCCACGGGTTACTTACACCGCACGAAACGCGACAGCATACCTGCTACTATACGCCGGTTTCGTGTAAGCGTGCAGTGTGGCACTAGGTACCTCTTTCTAAATTAATACTTATGTGTAATGGTGTATGATTTGGTGTGAATATTTCATGAAACTGATCACAATCAGTTTTGGTAATTGGATATTTAATACTTATGTTTGGACGCTTTGTACGTTCGCCACATAAAACAGATCAAATGGCGCCGAACCTATAGCAATTGTGTGAATCCTTGTGTTGGATTTGGAGTTAATTGATAATATTACATTACTGTATTTTAAATTTGTTACTCAAACCTGTCACTTTTATTTTACAAGTATTGCAGTTTGCGCTATTGAAATGAGAATATTTCTTATAGTATTTCACAAACGACAGCAAACGAGCCGTCTGAGCCTTTTGTAGACATCCGAAGCCCATCATGTAAACCCATATCTACGGTATCAGGCCATGGATGCTCACATCACACGAAAAACTATAGTTTAATTTATTATCTTGTAAATTTATATTGTGCATGTTGATTTCCTCATTAATTCCTATCCGAGGCGAACTTCCCAATGGGCAGTAATTGAACCATTATGAAAGTTTTGCGCTTGCCAGAAAATTTTGCGAAACTTCAATTTTCTTCGTTAACTTTAGGAACTGCATTGATTATTATATATTATACAGATAATATATTCTTGTCTGTGAAACAATAAAAATACACATACAAAATTTCAAACCAATCGGTTTAGCCGTTTAGAAGTTTAACCGTTTTCCTGTGAGAATGAAGCATTTTTCCGCGGTAAAAAGTAGCCTATGGTAATCTGTGATAATGTAGCATTCAACTGATGTAAGAATTTTTTAAATCGGTCCAGTAGTGTCGGAGCCTATTCGTTACATACATACAAATATTTCCTCTTTATAATATTAGTAAGCATAGTAGTGGTAGGTATTGTAAAAACGATTAAGAATACATGTTTGAATGGTAAAATTATGACGGCGGCGATAAATCCGTTATAGACAAACCGATTGATTGTTTATTTGAATCTACACTACCGAAATATTCCGTTCATCCAACAAAGTTTCATTAATTCGGCACATATTTGCGAACTTGAAGCCGGTGGAAAATTTTTCTTTTGCATATGAAATACAACGAAAGCTTCTGATGAACGGTGGACGAAAAATCGTATGGTGTATACAAAAAACTTCAGTCGTTAAAAGTTCTTTTCGTTTATAAGTGATTTTTCGTGAAAAATCGGCTTCATTTATACGCTAAAAATAGCATAAGTTTTGTCAAAGCACTAAGTTGATATTGTTTAATGTTAACAATGCTCTAGGTACTTTTCGCATATCATTAGATATATCAAACATTATTTGATTTAGTTCCGTTCAGTATTCAGTTCGCTGAAGTTCGCGGTTCACCCCGACTTCACAAAAATTATTTTGATATTTTGGCAAATTAATTCACTTTATAGATTTTATGAATGTTCGTCTTGCCCTACATTTTAAAAATTTGAGTAAATATTTGTAATTACATAATATAAAAAATATTTTCTAGAAATTATAACAGTTTTTACTTTCATCTGCAATTGCTAAATATATCTAATTTTATCTATGAACGCCAGGACGATCAATTATTAAGGGCTCATGCTCAAAGGCTAGGTATAATTATTAGGGCAAACAAGCAGTCGGAACCTATCGGACGAAAGCGAATACATAATTTTTAAAAACAGAAGAGAAACTAAGAAAAATAACATAATTATTTTAAAAAAGATTCAAGGCTCTGCTCGTCGCCTTAAAGGGTATAAGGAACACAAAAGAACACTACACATGTAAATAACATATAGATATAAGAAAATTTCTGCTCGTCTTCTTAAAGAGTATAAGGAACACAAAAGAACACTACACATGTAAATAATTTATAGATATAATAAGAAATTTTCTACTCGTCTCATTAAAGAGTATAAGGAACATAAAAAAACACTACACATGTAAATAACTTATAGATATAAGAAATTTTCTGCTCGTCTCCTTAATGAGTATAAGGAACACAAAAGAACATCACACGTGTAAATAATTTATAGATATAAGAAATGTTCTGCTTGTCTCCTTAAAGTGTATAAGGAACACAAAAGAACACTACACATGTAAGTAACTTATAGATACAAGTAATTTTCCACGATGTCTTTAATCTAAAAGTAATTCAGTTTTGTCATTTTTTATTTCATAGTAAATAATTCCAACAACGAAAAACGCATAAATAGAAATCTTTTTAAATATGGAATACAATTTATCTTTAGAGAACGTAAAGGTCGAATAATTTTTGCACTTGTTTACTGTCTGTATATTGTCTGTCTGTGGTATTGTCCATGGTCTAGACACAGTCCCCCCTGGCTGATTGTCTACTAATTCCTCCCGCTCCACTGGAGGCTGTACAACGCAATAAATTCTTGGCATTCAAACGAAAGCATCCAAGTGAAAAGGAGCTGATAAAAATAGGATGGAGCTGTTACTGATATTTTTTCATAGCAAACAATACTATTATTGATAAGACTGAAGTGAATATCGATTTATATTGATACTAGATTAGGTTTTATATCCATTTAATTAATAATTAGTTAGTACTTTTTAGTAAAAAGACTACAATGTAGCACTATCTCTTACATAAACCTCACTATTTCTCACTCGCGACTTACTTAATTGTCATTGTGCCATGTAGTACAACAATTATGTGG
>LUGF01039309.1:204722-216287 GCA_001625245.1 Calycopis cecrops
CTGCCGGCGCCCATAAACATCCATATAGAAGCTACATAGCTACGCAACAACACAGCTGTCTCTTCACGCCGGTCTCGTGTAAGCGAGAGGTACCTCCCCGGTCGTGCCGGCCCAATTCGGCTGCATGCAAGCATGCAGTGTGACACTACCTCTTACTAAAAGTGACAGCAGCGCTTTCGCGTTTCGTGCGTTCGTGAGGTGAGTGAGTTTCCGCAGGAGGAAGGAGGGCTACGCATGTATAACCTCTATGGGCGATGTTTATGGTCGTCCAGGCTCGTGACTGCTCATTTGCCTCCTATAATACATAAAAACAGATAGAAACGGAATACAAATATTTTTTAAAATATCATTAACTAATATATACCTTTAAATTTATCAATGAATTCGTTCGAAAAATGTTTTTATTTATTTTATCATTTATTCAATGTTATGTTTTATTTAATTTATCATTTATTCAATGTTATGTTTTGTTTATTTGATTTTAAAAATTTTTTTGTACTTTCCTCAACCACTGGAAAATTTAATCTAATGAAATGACATGTGTCACATATTTTCTTTGTTTTTTGTATATGCGACCAAAGAGGCTGTATAAATAGTATGTGGAGATGTGCAACCTGTATTATATGTAACCAAAAAAATATATAAATACGCCGACCTTAGAGAAGAAATAATTAGAATTTGGAAGCAAAATAAAGTTTATGTAATTCCTATAGTTATATCAACAACCGGGGGTTGTCCCTAAAGCTATCTACCAAAGTTTTAAAGCAATAGACTTAAAAGATAAAATAAAGTATCGTAAGGACGTATGTTAAGGGTAGATAAAGGGTAGTAAAATTAATAAATTGCAAATATTTAGATTTTTATTACAGAAATGCATATAACACATAAGTAAACATCATGACCTAGGCGGGATTCGAACCCGCGACCCCTGGCGCAACATGCTCTCCTTATTCGAACTGTTACCACTGCGTGAGCCAGTCGTCGAAATATTTATCTATACTCTAGTTGACCCGACAGACGTTGTCTTGTCATCATTGGAAAATATGTTGTCATGGTAACGTGTAATGCTATGTGGCCGAGTTATTGAACCTCTCACTTTACCCCTTTTTTTGTTGACGCGGGGGAATACATTTACCTAGGAGCCCAGGTGGTCTCTAGACCTATACTTAGCTCCTTGCAAATCCCTTGCCCCAGTGCCTTCAGCCGCTATAATTGGAGGGCCTCGGATCAACAGGCAACAGGATCCCTCCAGCTACAGGCTGGCCTCGGTAAAAAGGCCAGACATCTCCTCCTTGAGGACTGCCCGCTTGCCTGCGAACGGGCTCAGGTTCCCATCCAGAACTCTGGCCTCAGTACTCCAACGGAGCACGCCACCAATATGTCAGTTGCCAGTTGTCCTAATTCACGTAGCCGCCAGCTGATTCAATGGCTTTTAATTAGCAGGCGGCGGCATGGATTAGGACAACGAAAAAGGTCCTATATGTTATACAAGGTGGATACAACCGAGAGGCATTAAATTAAACTACATATTTAGAGTATAATTTCCAGGCTACACAACAAATATCAGATCAATCGGAGCAATAGTTTAGCCACAGGAATTTTCTAAAGTTTTTTCTCACTTCGTACACTCTGTACCATCAGCTGTTCGATCGCGCGGCCGCCTATAGTCCGTCGGGGTCATTCACCCCGTTCGAGGCTTAGCGACCTTACCGAGCGGCCGCGGCGGCGCGTACAAAGAGTGTTTACAAGTTTTCCTTATTTTTTCGCTATTTAACTTGTTTGAAAAAAGTATTTTCGTATACTTGTCGTAAACTTTTTTTTAATGGTCTCCGATTAACAGTAGGTACTTATAGTACATGTGGTTTAATTTAATGCCTTTGGTTTGTATCCACCTTGTATAACAGCTATATAGCAAAAAAAGTTTTATCAAAATCCGTCCAGTAATTTTTACGTGAGCACACAACATACAGACAGACAAAAATATTCTACAGTTTTATTATATGTAGCTAACCTCGGCTCGTACCGAGGTAACGGAGTTCGACAATTTACGGCGTCGGTAAGCCGTCAGAACGGGACAAAAGAGAGTAAAATAAGCAATTTATTTTTGCTGTCAAATGCCCATGTCAACATTACATTTTACTATGACAATATTAGGCGCAAATGACATAAGTGCGTCTCGCTTGCACAAATTGTTGTGAAGATAGAGAAATCCGCTAGATAACTTTTACAGACGATTGAGTTGAAAATAGTAAATAGTTATTCAACTGATAAACACACAGACAATAACTGATAAATAGTTATCCACCTATTTATCCCAGGAACGAAAATTCGGCCCGAAGAGGAATAAGTTCTCGCGCACGTAGCAGTAACCGTCACTCACAAAGGTAGAAGCCAGAAGGATTCACTATCTGTGTCATAGATTTATAATTATTTTCATGCATGCATTTTTGCATTTGCATTGCATTTCCTCTCAGATAAAGTATAGATGCTCCTATAATTCATCCAAGCTCTGTCCTAAGACGAACCAAATGTAGACAGTGACAACGCGTCACACCCAAGAGGGATAGCAACAAAGTACATGACGCTATGGGGTGACTATTGTACCCACTCGGACTATTAGAAGTGTTTACGTTGTACGTTTAATTAATCACGGTATTTGAGGATTTATATGGAGGTTAAGAGGGTTAAAGAAAAAAGGCATGTCAAAAAATTTATAGTCCTTTAAATAATACTATGTTGTTGTAAAAGTTTCATAAAATTTCACCTTTTTTAACGAATGTCTTAATTTCTGTAGTGTAACTGTAAGTTACAAATTTTTTTGCATATTGCTTTAATTCACAATGTGTGATGAGAATGGAATGCTTTACGGAGCGCTCTTTTATCGAAGCTTCATCTTGAATCTTATCGAAGAATCAAATTTTGACCCTGAAATATAAAAATAAGTGTTAAGAAATCTATAAAATAAGTCTCTCCGAAGATGCTGTCACCTTGCTGTGGCGAGGGCCTTGATGCCTCTGTGTTTCCCAAGGCTATGCTGGACAGGGTTATCCATACCGGATCATCCAGACTAAGAGTAACTCAGCGGAGGACTCCTCCACCCGGACGCGTCGGGTGGGCTTCGCTGGGGCCCGTTCTGGATACATCCATGGAGGAGGGGTCGCGGGAGGAGAGGTGTCTCGGTGTGTCGTTGCCGGGCACCCTATCTCCCGCGACCGAACGGGGGCGCATCGTCTGTTGCGTTGCCGGTGGGGCCGCAGAGGAAGAAGAGATGCGGTGTGTCGTTGCCGTCCTCCCTGTCCTCTGCGGCCGTTTAATGGCTGGTCCGCCGCCCAGCGGATGGGACCAGCCAATGCCGGAGGTCCTCCACCCGTCCCTCTGAATCAGCAGATGGCGGCGTGGATTCGGCCGACCGGCGTGGTGTGGTCCGTTGGAGCATTGGGACCAGGGGTTAGGATGGGAACCTGACCCCATTGCACAGTTTCAACGTGGAGTTAGGGACTGTTCAAAGGCAGCCGGACAGTTCCTAAGGAGGAGGAGTCTGGCCTTTTTACCGAGACCAGCCTGTTGCTGGAGGCGCCCTGTTGCTTTCAGATCCGGGGCCCTCCAATCATAGCGGCTGAAGGCACCCGCAGGGGTTTAGTCGGTAGGGGCAACCCAGTTGACGAGCCCGACACTGTACCCGGATGAGCCACCCGGGCTCCTGGGTAGCGTGCGTAAAGGCATTCCCCTGCGTTACCAAAAAAAAAAGGACTCCTCCACCCGTCCCTCGGAATTAGCAGACGACTACGTGGATAAGGAATATAATATACTAGAGTTAGTCGGTATTATATTCCCAAGTGTAGATAGAGCTCCTAGGTTTCATATTATGTAAATGTTTTCCCCTGCGTTAAGAAAAAAAAATGGGGAAGCAAGCAAATGATCATAAGACAATTTCCTCAAACATTTTAAACTTACTCGTGTCAAAACATTTGTCTTGATGATGATTGTACAAAACCTTTGTTCTTGGTAACTAGTGCTCAAAAAAAAAAACAAACTGGTTTGCCTAAAAAGTGGTTGTAAAAAGTGGTAGTTCTCTCTACACTGGTCCGGGACATTCTTTTGCAAAGGCCTGCAGTGTTTTTAGTTGATAGTGACACGCAACCCGTGCCAAACCCGACACTCGGTCGGTAAGATGACGCATGAAGGTATTTTCTCTGCTTAAAAAAAGGTCTCGTCCAGTCTTGTAATCCTGTGGCTTTTTACTCGCAATTATATGGTCTTGTAAATAGGCATAAAATGTTAAAAATATAAACGATACCTACACAAACAATTAAAATATTCCATACTAAAAATATGAAAGAACAAAACCTTAGGCGTTTCGTTAAAGATATTTCTGAAGAGATTAGTTAGCAGAGATTATCGCAAAGCTGCAAGCTGAATTTATTTTTAATTAAAAATGAATGCAACATTATAACGTCCAAAGTCAGTGGTACGAAGACTGCCGTCAGCTGGAATAACACGATGTACGGTAATCCACACGAGAACAACAATGTTTCCACTTTATTTTCACATATTTTAGACCGCTCCGACGAATATACCGCGGGGATGTGTGGGTACGACTGGGACTTTTTTCACATTTCGACTTCGACTTCGCGTTGCTTGCTACTAATGTAGTACTATTATATTTTACAACTTGCAAAATTTAATTCACTTTTTGTTGCAAAGTTTAGTTTCATTTAGTTTTTATTTAAATCTCATTTAAATTACTTTTTGTATCATAAATTATGTATTAGGAGAAACAGATGTATGACTTTACGGACCACCTGACATTGATCAATTAAGTTTCTCAGTACCTAAGTGATGAGTAACAATTCTATTAAGTCGGAACAAGTGCTCCTGCTTAGTAGCGGCCACTGAATTATTTATTTGTTAATTTGAATGCGTGCGATTTTTATTGAGTAGGGATAAAGCGGAATTATATCCATAGAAATTGCTAACCTGTTCGCCGCAGATCCATCATAATTATAGGTAGGTGGGAATTTAGAGAATTTTATGGAGCTCGTGTGGCGAATACAACAAATCAACCAATTTAAACCTAGTAAGTAGCTCATGATAAAATGAAGATTAATTTGCAACTCCAATAAAAATAAAATTTACGGAATCAAAGACTAAGGGCGCTTGTCCACCGCCGCCGTCACCGTCACGTCACCGAGAACGAGATGACGGCGCCGAAGTAGCGGTACATACATTTACATTACATTACTTAGCCACGTGTCCACCGCATACCGTCACCCGAGCGCCGTGATCCCGGCCCGCCGAAATTGCGAGTAGATCGGCGTGACCGCTAGATCGTCGCCCGAGATTTTAACGGGCCGATGTGCCGGCAAAACAAAACATATATGAACTTGTCCACACACTGCCGTCGCCGTCGCCGTCGCACCGTACACGAGCTCAGTTATTATTTTGTTTGTAATCAATTATCATTAATTAGTATAACATTGTAATAAAAATGGCGAAAAATTTTAAATACGATATTTATTCATTATTAGAAATTATAGAAAGTAAAGAATGTTTGTGTTGGAAGTGTCCAAAGATAAAGTTTTGCGTAGAAATGCATGGCGCGATTTTTAACCATTAATCTAGCCATCACTTTATTTCTTCGTAAACGTGACTACCACGCATGACAGCTGGAATAAACTAAACCAGCGAAATCGGTCGAGGTCTCGCGGTGGACAAACGATCGCCGTTACGTCATATTGAATTCGGCCCGAAATAATCTCGTTCTCGGTGACGGTCCGGGGACGGCGGCGGTGGACAAGCGCCCCTTTTATAAAGAAGCAGGTTCCCGGCGCCGAAATTGTCGGCGCCGACACGTTTTGCAATGTTATCTTATGGGCTCACTTATAAAGAAGCAGGTTTTCGGCGCGTACTGGTAGCACGCGCGGACTCCCGGCGCCGACTCGAGCCGGCTCAAGCATTTACCGGTACGTAGGGTGTCCATTGCATTTTGAAAATGCAGGACAATGTATCTCGTGTCATACTCGTATAAGACTTGTGTTCATGAAACATTGTTTTTTCAAATAAATGTTAATATTCTTGGCAGTGCCACGATGCATGCATGCATGTAGCAGCACTTGGGCCGGCACGATTGAGGTGTTTCACCATTAATAATAAACTTAAAACATGGAAAAATACCCATTTTTTTTAAATAATATTACTTACTTTATAGAAAATATATTAAGTACACTGATATTATTACGTAATTACTATTTGTAAATAATACACGTTTTTTAATACCTACTATTTCCACTTTTAATTAACATACAAACTTTCACATCCTACTAATATTATACTAATATATTAATATAATACTAATATAATAAATACTTATATATTATACAAACATTTTAAATAACTATTTTCCATAATAAATAAGTCGTTGTCCGATGAAGTCGACGACATGATGGTCACTACAGGCCGATTTGCCTGCTTCTTTATACGAGTGCAACCTGCTCGGACCAGCGCCGATCGGCTCCGAAATTGTCGGCGCTGGGAACCTGCTTCTTTATAAAAGCACCCTAAAGCTCTAAGAATATAGACGGTATAATAAGACATCTTACAGATATCTGTTTAGCTTCTTTATCATCCCGCAAAATATATTTATTCCTTATATTATAGGCGCAGGACCGACAGCTTAACGTGCTCTCCGAGACACGGGGGTGTAACACGGCCAACTTCCAGACTCCGGACTGTTATTAGAAATAGCCCCTTTTCTCTTTTCCAGCCATGGAACATCTGAAACTCACAAGCTGCAGGCTTCGGGATAGTAAATACTGTAAAGCCGTATATTGCAAGTACAAGTTGGTTCGGGGCAATTTTCTCCCAATGCATCAATCTATTGCACCTCTTACGGAATCGTTTAAGTTTAATAAAATAAGTCCGAACTATCACACAGAACTACAAGAGATATTGGACAAACTCTTAGAAATATATATATTTTAATTTACCATATTATTATATAATATACCTAGTATATTTACACTAGCTGCCCGACCGACGTTGTCTTGTCATTATTGAAAAATATGTTGTGATAGTAATGTGTAACAATGTGTTAACCCGTTACTTTACCCTACAATATTATATATACGAGATACCGACTATAGCGCCATCTGCCGGGCTGATTTGTAAATCCATTCTCAAATCCCCTTCAACACACACATAACGTCAAGTCAAAATACAAACATTTTAGTCAAATAATCAAATACTAAAACGTTCGTTTGCTGATTTTTATCTCTATCTAATAGTGGTTCTCAATTCTTCCGAATGGAAGATTCTGAGCCCCTCCCCCGTATGTTTTTTTTTTCATGGTATAGGGCGTGTATGTGATAGCGTGATAATATATAGCCTATATGTTGACCCGACCAGTAAGTAAAATTTGAAATAAATCTATGCAGTACCTTTTTAGTTTAGGTCGAACAGACAAACAGACAAAAAATCTAAAACCTACATTTTTGGTTTCGATATTGATTACAGATCACGCCCCAAGCATTCCTTAAAAAAAATATTCAATGTACAGTTTTGACTTTCCCACGATTCCTGCTCTATCCCAGGGGAAAAAGTCTCCTATAAACTAATACCCTATCTGTATTACAAATTTCATCAGAATTCGTTCACTAATTTAGGCGTCGTTGACAGACAAACATCCAAACATCCAAAGAAATAAACTTTCACATTTATAATATTAGTGTGATCTCTTATATTCCAGATAGAACATTGAATACTTTAAAATATAATATTAATTAAAAGTTAACATAAATTCGTTAAAATTCAGTCCCCGTGGAAGTGTGTAAGCAATCTCAATATCATAACAAGTTAAGTCCGATGGGGCCAACCCATTTGCTAAAGTTTATTTAGATATTTGTCCCAGAGGTATGAATGGACACATCGTAATCCTTAATGTAAAATATTGTGGGTGATAACTTAACCGCTTTCAGCAATTCAGTTTTAAATAATTATTATTGTTCTTGTTTAAAACAGGGAATATTTAATTACAAGCGGAACAACATTGTTTTCGATTTACGTATTATTATAATAATTTTTTTTGTTTCAACGTTTTTTTGACAAGTGAAATACAAAGAAAGAAGTATTTTTTTTAATATACGTATGATATATAGATATGTTTTATACATGTTGCATAAGTTGGTAACATGTAACAGTGTCATGTATTGGTGTCCCTAATAAAATATTTCTATTTCTATTTCTAATTTCATGGTGTTAGCACGACCTAATTTTGTCCTAATTTTGTTAGCACGACTTGGCAAGTACCTACCACTCGAAAAATCGTCACGTCCATAAGATAAAAGCGAAGATGTGACTTTTCTACACTTTCCCAGTTTCAAGTTTTCGGTGGCCCATGAGAGGCGTCACAAAAGAGAACATTTCATCTGCACAATACGTATGTCTATGGGCTTCACTATTTGTCGCTTATTTGCCTTCTTAAGCTATTAAAAGAATTTAGAGCTACAACTAAGTAGGTACGTATTAATTGTTACGTATTTGTAATGAAACAGCTAAAATTACTCACTCACGTTACTTAATTGACGTAGCGCTTTCAACAGTCACTAAAAAATCAAACCAAATCAAAGTACCTACAACTACTTTATCATAAAAAATCCATATAAATACAATTTATTTCAGTATTTTAACACCGATAAACTAAAAACATTAAACACATTTATCAAACGATATTATCCGGCTCAATGCACTACAGACGAAGCTGAAATGAGAATTTTCTTTAAGCCGGCTCACGGCTCTATTATCGTCTAAGAAAACAAGGGATCAGAATTAAAGGAAAGATTAGTATTATCCCGTCTAACGACATTGAAGTTAGCGCTAACAATAAATTTAGGTTATCGCAGAAACAACGCATTGTTAATTGAACTACCCAGGTTAATTACCTCACTCGCTTGAGGTCACTCGGATCCAACCCTATTTCTGACTTTTTTAAGATTTTATTTACTTTGAAAACCCTTATTAAAACTCATATAAGAATTGTTAACGTAGCGAAGAATTCTTTCAGAACTTAATTTAAAGAGCTGTTTTTGGCTGACACACAACTCTAAGGGCGACAGCCAACACGATACTCTTAGCAGCGGCATTGGCGACTAAGTTTTTTTTTTAGTGTACGTCCACACTGCGAACCTAGCACGGGCCCCGTACTCGTGCTAGAGTCGCAGTGCAGGCGCGAAAATATCAAACATGATGATGATGAAAACGGGCCTTACGTCCACGCCGTAGTGGAGGGGGCGCGACTTCGCGACTCAGCGCCCGTCATTTTCAACCGCTTCTGTCACGCCAACGGAAGTTATTTCAATTAAAAAAGAACCTTAAGTCAAGTGATGTACAGATTATTATTCTATAGATAGATAAACGTCTAACCTCTAGTTAGCTCGCGGCTCACTGTGACCACCTCGCGCGCCCACTGTCGCGCTGCCGCGCCCGTCGACGCGCATTCAGTATGGACAACCACATATTAACTACATGCAGTGACTCATCAGTACCTAGACACGAGGAGCGCACACTTCAAAACAGAGATTTAGCTAGTTTTCGGAAGTAGTCGTAGGTGTCTAGACGCTACTATCCGCACACCTTCAAATGACCAAATTCTTGTCCAAATAATTCAAATTGATTGTACGAGTGAGTTTTTTATTAATTTGATTGGGCGTTCTTTTGTGTGAATTTAGTGTTTGATTTTTATTTATACAAATATTATAGCATCATCCCGTTTTACTTCTCTTAATACAATAAGTAAAATAAAGCTAATACAAAATTTATAATTTTATTTAAATAGCTTCTCTGTACCCCGATTATTTAAAAATGCAATATCCGTTATAAATATAAAAATAAGCGTAATCGCTAATACTAACGTACTTTGTAAAATTTATCGTAATGATTCTAAAATATTATTTTAATATAAAAATAATTAATATCCATTGAGTATCTGAACTCAAAATATTAGTGTTTTTCAGCATTTTTTTACTTTATGATGCTAATTATGGTACAGAACTCACACTTGGTCGGTTTTTTTATTTTATCTATAATTAATAATCTTAACTTGTGCTATTGAAGCTTATCAAAAATAAAATGCTGAATCTGGCACAACGCTTAGGGTAAATTTCATCGACATTTTAGCAATTGAGGCATATTACGTACTAACCTTAAAATATAAATAAAAATAATGTATCCTTATTGTTTTTTAATAACTTTTATATTTTGTGCAGCGAAATTTATTATTTTAAACTTCTCAATCACGCAGATCCTTTTCACTTTCTTTCTATGTAAGACGGTTTTACGACCAAAGCGAAGTGTAAAAAGTTTAGAGTTATTTTAGAGTTATAAGAAAATATTAGAGTACGTCCATCATTTAATTGACAGTACAGACAGACAGGGAAAACACGACGAAAGTCTAATGTGCCCCGAAACAGCAGACGCAGTCGAAATAACACGCAATGAAATACCCCGTTAGTACCCGACTGCGGCGAAGAATAAGTTATTGGCTTGTTCGTAAAGTAATTTGCTTCTCTTTCCGACAAAAGACAAATTATTGTTTTTATTTAAAATTTTGTACACAGAAGCCGTATTCAAATGATGTGTTTTGAGAGATGACATGATGACATTTTGAGGCTTTTGTGCGGAAATGTTCAGTAGAATCTACGCAGTATGTTTATATTGTTGTCATTCAAAATAAAGAGAGAATAAACAGCGATGGAGAAATAATATTCACTTATCCGCAAAAAAAAATTTAAGTAATAATACATAATGAGCCAATGATTTTTATATTACCTGTTAGGCAGAAGTTATTCGCCGTTTTATTATTTATCAAAATATTTATTAATTATACAAAACAATATGTGCTTAATTTTCACGAAGAGAAAAATTAAACTGCTCTACTTTTTTACATTTTTGTAAGAAGTATGTCGACATGGCAGCCAGACCTAGCAGGGCCGAATTGTCCGAAGTCACAGCCAACCACTGTACCACAATACGACCTAACGGAATGGTCCATGAAGTGTCGATAAATTTGACTTCTGAATTTTCAAATTATTACCTATATAAAAATACAAACTTTTGGCTGTGGCGCATATTTGTGATTTCAGATTTTATTTTCTGGGTCTTAAATTCATTCTAAATCTTTTAAGGGCTTTTTACGTGAAATAATAATGGACATACATATTCAATCAAAAACGAAAAAAGAAAAATGCCCTTCCGGCACCGACCCTTTTTTAGACCCCACAGAATAAATTCCTCCTGGTCACAATTTACCGTGGCCAGTGTGGAGGACAAAAAATAGGCTTAAAAACCATGTTGGTCGCTGCCATTCGGGCCTGGTAAAGTGGGACATGATAGATCCGAGCCAGACGCAGTGTGACTGTGAAGCGCCTGAACAAACCATGGATCTAATCCTAATTTGCTCCTCCATTCCTCAACCATATATGCTCAATGACGCCAAGGGAGTAGAACAGGCGAAGTACTGGAGCACTGGCACATAAAGTAGGTATCATATATTAATCACGTTTCACACAATAT
>LUGF01039320.1:3115-36478 GCA_001625245.1 Calycopis cecrops
GTTCGCATTGTAAATGTGCGTCGATCCTGGCGACGCAGGAGTTGCGGCTGTGGAAGCGAATAATGGGCCAAAGCCCAATTTTAAATATCAACTCCAAAAAGGAACGTAACCGTATCGCCTTCGCTTTTCGAGGCGAGGCGATTACGTTTCCACGTTTCCGATTAGTGTGCGTTGCAGTATGGAGTTTCATGCAAAGAATACTGAAAGACTCGAGGTGATACGGTTATGATCCTTTATACTGAAAAAACTATAACTTTAGTCAGATTATAAATATAAATGTTTAAAACTATCAAATTAATTATTTAAGAAATCCTACTTTTAAACTTAATAATTGACTATCTTGACTTAATTTAGTGTTAAGAGCTTAAATCTAAGTGCCTCTCGTTCAGACGATATCGTCGTAAAGTGACAGCTGCGCTGTCGCGTGCTTGTATGTTTCCGGTGGCCCATGGATGGCGTAGGAATAAGTAGGCCAACGCATCTGTGTAACTTCTACGCAAATGTTCATGAGCGTCGATAGTTAATGTAATGATGCCACGATCATCTTCTCTGGGCGTAGCTCTCCCTCCTTATTCAAATCCTTTCACCCAGCTGGGACAGTTTCGATTAGAATAGTTAGTTTAGTTAAGTTGGTGCCCCAAAAGAGAGCTACGCCCAGAGAAGACGATTGCGGCATCATTACATTTATAAGCCCTGACTGATTGTCTTTATACTATAAAAAGCTGGAAGACATCTAAATCAATGAATCCATTCCATATCAACGATGACGGTTAATAACGGACATTGTCACCGCACTATATCTTACGGAATGAACAGCAAAACGAGCTACATGACAGATATTAGGCATAATATCTAAGAACTTTCGATAATAATGCTATTTCCAACTTCCAACTTTTACCATACACTTTGTCAAATTGTTAATGTAATAGAAATATTCTTATGTAAGAAAGTTATTTAATATGAAAGAAAAATGTCAAGAATTGCGCTGTCTTTTATTTAACAAACACGCGAACGGAGTCTTGGGGTATTTTTCGTTTTATATCTGACAAAGTCGTCCAAAAGTCGACAAGAATCAAAAGCTTGTTCTTGTATGAGAAATTCCAGGTTAATGTTCAAATTCTTTGAAAGTTTCTTCAACTGCTTAGTTTTCTACACTTGCCTATATTTGAGAGAAGAGAGAGTTTCCTAATAGTGGGCTCTAATATTTGAGAGTGCCTTCGCCTATGTCGAGGATATCTAAAAAACTCAAGTTCTAATCCTAACTGAGATTAAAGACCCCACTTAGGGAAAAGAGATTAAAGAATCTTTATTTTGTATATAATAATTATATATTTTATTATTATTATCACAAAAAAAAAATATCCGTGAACTCCAGTACGCTATGCAATTTATGTGATTTATTATTAAATAAGTCACAAAAAATATTATTGAGTAATGAAATATTAGACAAATACGCGCATAATCCTACTAATATTTTACTTTTAAAAATGCAAAAGTTTGTATGTTTATTTGTTTATTTGTTTGTTTCTTACTTTTCACGCAAAAACGGCTGAACCGGTTTTCATGAAGTTTGACACACACAGAGGGTAACTTGAATTAACACATAAGATAGTATTAACCCGAAAAAATGTTCCATTGGGATTTGCGCGGGCGAAGGCCCGCGGAAATCCGCACGCGACGCACAGCTAGCAATTTCTATATTGTGTTGCTTTATTTAGATTTTGCTCTTTCGGTCATTTTTACCCTGAACCTTGAAGATTGTTATTCAACCCAACAATGCCAGTTTAGTGTTAAAAAAGTTCTGTATTTATATTGTCATTTCTATTCGGAAGAAATTCTCGTATCTTCATATTACGGACTGAAGACTGGGTTAAACTTTGTTTGCCGTCAAACTGGCGAACTATTGTTGTGTATCTGTTGGGAAATATGACAACGAGGAATAGTTTTGCTGACATTTGTTTAAGCATTATACTATCAAATATAACAGTGAAAAGTGTTCAAAATCACTGTTCGTTGAGGTAACCACTGCCTCATCATCTTCATCCGCACGATGTCCCTTAATGACCGCCATTTAAATAGTTAATGATTATAAATACCTATTTTAACTAAGACGTGATCAAATTAAGCTAACCATCTCTATATAATATACTAGCGGACGCCTGCAGCTTCGTTTACGTCGATCCGTTTTTTACCACAGTCGGTTAAAAAGTACCCTATAGCCTTCCTCGCTAAAGACTAACTAATACTGAAATAATTTTTCAAATCGGGTCAGTAGTTCCAGAGATTAGCGCGTTCAAACAAACAAACTCTTCAGCTTAATATATTATTAGTATAGATTAAATTCTCGTGTCAAAATTTTAGTTATCATCACACTCCTCCGAAACGACTAGAGCGATTGTCGAGAAACTTTGTGCGACTATTAGGTAGGTCTAAGAGTCGGCCAAGATCTATTTTTCATCTCGATATTGCGCAGGATTCGAAACTTACACGGTTGAAACCGCGGAGCTCAGCTAGTAAAGTTATAAAAATACCACACATATACATACATTCAAACACGATATCTGCGAAAAACCATTACCTTATAGTCGGATAAAGAAGTATTATATTTTTTGTGGTATTTTTTTAATATTTTATATAATATGATAAGGGGCAAACGAGTAGGTCATAGATTACTACCGCTGCCCATAGACATCGGCAAAACTGAAGGCTTTCCTGGAGCGTTACCGGCCTTTTAATTAGGAGTAAGCTCTTTTCTTGAAGATCCCCGGATAGTATCGGTTCGGAAATACAGACTGTGACAGCAGATTCCACAATTCCGAGGATTCCGAGCTTTTTTATGACTACCGGCGTCCCTAAGAATACACGATTATGCAAATGCGTTGCTCTCCTTCCCCCATATTTACTCTTAGTCCGATAAGTCATGAAGGAGTTCAAATTAATCATACCTACAAGTCTTCGTACCTTAATGAGATCGACTGGTTAATAAAGCTTGGACATCGACGAGACCCTATTTGGTGCCAGCGAACACTTACAATTTTTAAACAACTTCAAGCGAACGTTACTTCGAAAACGTTTTCCAACGTACTTACGTCAATTGCTCTTGTTTATCCGACGTAATTATAATCGGCTTTCCCTCTACTGTGTGGGTACTTATAGAAGATCATCATTAACCGGTGGGAGGAGAAAGGAGGGCAGCGCATTTGTATAGTCTCTATGCGGTTGTCTGTGGGCGTCGGTAGTCATGAAAATGGCTCCGACTGCTCGTTTGCCCCCTTTTATCATAAAAAAAAATAATTAAATATGGCCGGTGACCAAAACTAACCCTGTATATATATACAAGGTTGATACAAGCGAGAGGCATTAAATTAAACCGCATATTTAGTGTATCGTTTCCAGGCCACACAACAAAAACCAGATCAATCGGAGCAATAGTTTAACCAAACGAGTTTTTTAAAGTTTTTTCACACTTCGTACACGCTGTATCGCAGCTGATCATCGACTATGGCCAGCCAGGGTCATTCACCTCGTACTCACAGTGGCCGCCCGGTACAAAGAGTGTTAACAATTGTCGCTATTTAACTTGTTTGAAAAAAGTATTTTCGTATACTTGTCGTAAATATGTGTGTGTGTGTATGTGTGTGTGTGTGATGTGTTTTAATTACATTAAAATTTCCTTTCGCTTCTATCTCCATTAGCGAATTTTCCACTCGCGAATGAATGCGCATGATAATTAAGGGAAGTTATTGCATTGGTTCCGATAATCGAAAATTGAGTTTTTACCATATTGCAACGTTTCGAATTCTCAGAAATTTATTCAGATTATTTTCAAGTAATTCCCATGCGAGTGTACGTGTACGCGTACATGCGTAGGCATGTATTAATCCATAAAACTAAACCAATCAAAACATAGTTTATTTCATTGTACATTTCGATAATGTTTTTGGATATTCTCCAAATATTCCGAAAATTAAAACGTTTTATTAATAACTTCTAGATTCTAGATTGAAAACTGCATTTCCTACTACGAGTACGTCGACCGACGAGAAACAATATCGTTGATAAAAATCTTAAAATGAAAAAAATGCGTAAAATAAGAATAGAGTGTGGGTATCCTAAACATTATTTTATGCAGGTATTGATTATTATAATAGCTTAGAATAGCCTAGTTTTATTCATTTACCGAGGCCAGCCTGGCGCTGAAGGGATCCTTTTGCTTGTAGATCCGGGAGTCGGGGTCATGTTTCTAATTCGACATAGGTCTAGGTGCCACCCGGGCTCCTAGATAGGTATGATACATAAATAAACAGAAAAAAGATTCAGATTCGATGATATTAAGTTCGCTTGATCATTAATGATATACATATCGCCTCTTGTCAAAATAAAACCTGCTGTGAAAGGTCTCAGGACAGACCTAAAATCATATTCTATTGCTAAAGGCACTTTATATTTATATTTTTGCTATTCCCAAGCCCTTTTCCCTGTACCTAACGTATTTGCAAATTTTCATGACTTGGGGATCGAGTAGCGAAGGATATAGACATATTATTTAAATACGCACTTAAAGGCACCACACACACGCTACTTGTAGCATCGACGACAGCCGATTTAGCAACTCTCTTCGTTTAGTCGCGGCATTAGAATCGCGCGATTTAGTGACGGCTCCGAGGCTCGATCGGCAACACTCGCTACAGCGCTCAACATGCAAAAAGCGACTAAATCGGCGCGTTTGACGTTTTAAGTTAGGGGTGGGGAGCGTGTGGTCGCTGTATTAAGCTTTTACAAAGCGCCTAAATCGCTGATCGCTTATACTAATATTTTTTTTTTTTTTTTTTAATGGTAGAGGAGGGCAAACGAGCAGTCGGAGCCATTTTCATGACTACCGACGCCCACAAACATCCACATAGAGGCTATACAGATGCGCTGCCCTATTTTCTCCTCCCACTTCCATGGGCCACCGGCTACTTACACACCGCACGAAACGCGACAGCACAGCTGTCACTTTACGCCGGTCTCGTGTAAGCGAGAGGTACCTCCCCGGTCGTGCCGACCCAATTCGACTGCATGCAAGCATGCAGTGTGGCACTACCTCTTATAAATATATATATAATAGTAGCTTGTGTGCTGTGGCCCTAACCTGTTATGGTCGACATGTGACCTCTATATTTTATGACAAGCTACCCAAAATTAGCATAATATTTACACATTAATCTTGAAATAACAAATTTGCATTGTAAAAGAAAATATACGCAGGCGTAATTATTGTATTGACATTTTGTTCGTTACGATGTCAAGCCCATTTTTTTTAATTAATGCCTAGGGGCATTGCGGCAGAGTTTGGCGGGCACTACCGGGCCTTTAGTAATAAGAAAATATATACGATACTTTTCAATTTTTTTACGGACACGAGCGAAGCGGCAGGTCAAACTTAGTAAATAATATATATTATATCAAAATTATTTAGTACCGATTACAACATAGAATCAAGCATGCACACACACAAGTAACCGAATACTGGGTTTCCTTTCGATTCATTTGCCAGTGCAGTAATAAGGTAAGGTTCTGAACGACTGAATGTTGAAATTCGAGCTCATTTAGCGAACAAATCCCACTGCTTTGTTCGCTAAATGAGCTCGAACTTTTCGATTCGATTTTACCCGGAAATAGACTTAGTTCAGCATATGCGGAAAGCAAATTTTAAAATGCTCAGGTGCCCTGCAGAACTAGTTTATTTTAGTTATATTGGCGGCATTATATTCTACGAGATTCTATTATGATGGAAAATATAGAATGCTGCTGATATATTTGGTAGGAATTTTGTGCTGCACAAGCATATTTTTTCTTGATTAAGGATGCATTTGACGTAAACGGACTGTGCAAATACGTTTCATAATGTATTATTTTTTATTCGTTTATACGAAAAATAAAAATAAAAAAATCATTTGGACGATTTGGATTTATATGTTAAAATAATAATAATAATAATAATATCTTTGGACTTGATACACCACGTTAGCCTAGCCCCGTGCTAAGTACCGTAAGGACTTGTGTTACGAGTAATAGACAACGGAATATAATATTTAATACGTTTTATAAATTTAAGAAATTTGAAATATTTAAGATATTTAATATAGAAATACATATAACACATAGATAAACATTCATAACCTAGGCGGGATTCGAACCCGCGACCCCTGGTACAAAATCTCTCAATCAATCAATCAATCTCTGCTTATCCGAGCCCTGTAGCACTGCGCCAGCCTTGTCGTCAAACATACATGTAATTATGAGACAACAGAGTATGATATAATTTAAAAATATTTTAAACCAGGTAAGGTCATATAGCATCGACGAAAGTTGGCTGCACGTACGAAAAAGCATGACACCTTGTCACGTTCCGCGTACAAATGAGAACGTGAAACAACCGATAGAGATGCACAATCGGCCTAAGCGTAATCATGTAAAATTATTGTCTGTGAACGGACTTTAATGACAACCAATTTTTTTAAAATAAAAAGCACAAAACCAACGAAAGTGGACTCAGTTATGGGCTAAATTATTATTTCAAATAAAAAGTGGTCCCAACTGTCGTTTTTCACCCGAAAGAGATAGCTGATCTATCTCTTTCGAATGAAAAAATAACAGTGAAAATCAGTATGCGTCGGTCAAATTGCACACATTGCATAAATCATGTTCATGTAAATGGGATTCATGTTCCACTTTAGAAGTAGTTGAGTTATGTCGAGCGATCAGTGGAGAACTGCAATCTGCATGAAGTCGCCTTTCGCCTGTTGGCCTATCATCAGAAATTGGTTTAGGTACGTGAGTGGTGCATGCGAGCCATGCACCATTGACAACTGCATTAGTATATCACTGTCCCGATGCCGTTGGTCAAAATCTAGAACGTTCGTGAATTCCCAGTTATTTGAGATCGAAAAGTTATTTCCTACTACATAGTTTGGAATTCGGATTGGCAATCGCAAAAGTTTTGCTAGTCCTTTTTGAAAGTTTGGTGGGTGTTTTGAATGTCATATTTGTTACTGTTTGAACAAAAGTGTTTGTCAAATGTTTGAATATTCTTGTTACAATTTTTTGTATGCCTATATATGTATAGCACTGACATAAATTTAGGTATACATTTCAGATCAGTGATATATATAGTCTTATCTATGGATCTAATTATTAAATTCATTGTTTTGCTATTAAGCAACGGAATCCTCAAAATAAATTATTTATGTTTTTTATTTTATTGTTTTTTCTAAGAGTTCAATATAATTATAATTATTCTTATTATTATTATATAAATATTGAAACGTTAATTTAGTAACAATTTAAATATAATAAGTAAATACTTATGTAAAACAATAAAAAAAAACAACAAACCAATGTACCTATGTTATTTTAAATTTAGTGTGGAATATGAATTCATTCAGTATTTTGCAACTAATCTCTTGGGGTAACTAGTCTTAATTTTTATAAAAATACACAAGCAGTTGTAATAAATAACAACTATAATATATGAAACACAAGAACGTACACAATAACTGCATGGGGCAACTAGCCTACGAGATGATACTCTTTATCCTGTATTTATCTATAACCTTAATATATCTATGACCTTTACAGTAAACCTCACACCTCCTAGTTCCTTCGCAAATATTTTCGTTCAATATTCCACTGCCAATGCGACAGTTAAATTCGTTGTATATCTAATCTCCAGTTAGTTCAACAGACCCAATTGGGTAAATATGAAACTGCGAACATCTGAATAAACAAAGCCACTTCGATAACTTGCGGGGCACTATTTGTATATTGTTAGCTGAGTTACATTTGCCCTTTTTGCCCCTGGACAGAATGTCACAGTTAGCTATAATATAATTTCGTTATGTCTATGTCCACTTTGAAACTGTCGAAAAATCTAATTGGCAACTTTATTAAACGAACAGATTTTCCTAATATACTATTTTTTTCTCTTGCTGGTATTCAGTTTCCACAATATAGATTTTACATACTTATTTGTTATTAGTTTAGTGTGTATTTACGTTGTAAGCAATTTTATGGTGACATTAAAAAAATATTTTTTTTAATATTTTTTTTTTCAAATTGATATTTATCAAACATAAATTGAGCAAAAATCAGAAATTAATTTTGCCAAGTTCATTTCGTACTTGGCAAGTTGTTGTTATCTAAATATACGATAGTGTTGTGGGTATTTATCGGCCACCATGATTTCTTCAAGGTGTACCATCAGGTTTCTCCATTCTCTAATAAAAAAGTTAAATGAAAATGTTGCGAAGCGATTGTAATATTTTTCGTATCAAGTTTTGTATTACACGAAACCGGCGTAAAGTGGCAGCTGTGTCGCGTTTCGTGCAGTGTGTAAGTAGCCGGTGGCCCATGGTGGTGGGAGGAGAAAGGAGGGCAGCGCATCTGTATAGTCATGAAAATGGCTCCGACTGCCCATAACATATACTCTTAGAAATTATAACAAGCCAGCTTATGAATTTCTGAAGAAAGTAAATCGATAGACGATACCAAATATAACACAATGAAATTGGTAAATATAACAATTTAGTAAAATCGTACATTCCTAAGGTATCGTTCAAAGACATTGTACTGCAGGGGGCATTCCCGTGTAGGTGGTATCTATAAAAAGACTTCGTATATTTGTTTAAACGGAATACGCGCTTATTAAAAAAGTATTTCTGCCTAAAACTATCCTACTAACAGTATTCATGAACTTAATAATGTAATTAAACATTATTCCGGATCTGGATCTTAAAATTAATACATTTTATTGAAGTTTTTTTATAATAAAACTATAATAGACGGCCTCTGCAGTAGTTTCGAAGAGTTAGTAGAAGGTTATATTGGATAAACAGTAAGCAGTAATATCATATAGGGCTTATTAAAACGGACAGCTTATGGTAAATATTTACACAGGCGTATTGTGTTCCTCGTTATAATATTGGCTTAGGAAACGCCTTCAGACGTATATAAGCTGACCATTTTCTTTCCACGGCCATATCATGTTTACAGTAAACATAATAAGTTCACTATGCGCTCTGATAAATATCGTAATTTGCATACCGTTATTGCGTTCTAAATTTACATTGGATTTTACAATATTTCCCCGTCCTGAATGATTCATGGATATCGATATTTATGGGTTGACTTTGTGCTACGTCGAATATATCGCTTGATTCGACCATTGATATTTTTCAAAATCGATATCAAATTTAAATTAATCGATTTAATTAACACTATAATAATTTGGTAGATGATGTGGAGAAAACAAATATTATCTTCATCATTTTCAATTGGAGCATCAGATTTACATTAAATAATTAACAATAAATTGTTGAGCTGTTTGACTAGTTTAATTTTAATTTTTTTATTTTTTTTATGATATAGGGGGGCCAACGAGCAGTCGGAGCCATTTTCATGACTACGCCCATAAACATGTGCATAGAGGATATACAGATGCGCTGCGCCCTCCTTTCTCCTCCCACCTACACGCCCCACCAGCTACTTACACACCCTACGAAACGCGACAGCACAGCTGTCACTTCACGCCGGTCTCGTGTAAGCGAGAGGCACCTCCCCGGTCGTGCCGGCCCAATTCGGCTGCGTCTAAGCATACAGCGTGGCACTATCTTTTACGAATTTTGAACATTGTACAGTTAGCTTCTTTTGATGAAAATTTCTTCAAATGTCGCCATATGGTCCTTACTTCTAAATATCGAATATCCTAGATGGCGTCACTTTTATGATCGACTACGCAATGAGGAAATCGTTTGAGAGCTCACTTTAATAGCCAGTCGAATAACAGCTCCAGGTATTGACGACCCAATAACGTTCGGTAGTACGTCTATAAATCACCTTCGAGTATTTTAACACGTCGTTTCGTCATCATCATCAACCCGTGCCGGACGTGGCAGAGCGCCAATGGATGACATATTCATGTCCAAACATATTACAGGACTGTTGTTAGTCTGTATTTACATTTACAGGTTTACCCAGAAAAAAATATTATATGGTGACTAATGCACAGACATTCGCAGAATTGCTATGCAGTAGAGTAGGACCTGTAATGTAGTAGAGTAGGGCCAGTAATACAGTAGAGTAGGGCTTGTAATGTAGTAGAGAGGGCCTGTATTGTAGTAGTGTAGGGTCTGTATTGTAGTAGAGTAGGGGCTTGTAATGTATTAGAGTAGGGCCTATAATGTAGTAGAGTAGGACTTGTAATGTAGTGGAGTAAGGCCTGTAATGTAGAGACTAGGGCCTGTAGTGTAGTAGAGGTAGTGCCACGATGCATGCATGCATGTAGCAGAATTGGGCCGGCGCGACCGGGGAGGTACCTCTCGCTTACACAAGATCGGCGTCAAGTGACAGTCGTGTTGTCGAGATTCGTGCGGTGTGTAAGTAGCCGGTGGCCTATGAGGGGAAAATTAACTGGTTGCCTTTAGCTTTCACGTGAGTCGAACAGCTAGTGATAAATAAGGTATTCAGAATATTCAAAGTAATGACGTGGGCATGCATTTTATTGTTCTCGTCGGTGGTCGAGTGTTAAAAATTGTCCTCACGTCTGTCTGTCGTATTTTTACTATTAAACGTATCATAAAACGATCGACGGGGATAAGGAAAACGGAGGAAGGGAGCCAGGTATATCTAATATACCTGGCTCCCTTCCTCCGTTTTCCCTATAGGCCTCTATGCGGATGTCTATGGGCGTCGGTAGTCATGAAAATGACTCCGACTGCTCGTTTGCCCCGTTATGCTTTAAAAAAAAATAAGAGTAGTAGTTCGACAATAAAAAGATATCGTCGATCGTTTAACGGAGGAAGGGAGCCAGGTATATTAGATATACCTGGCTCCCTTCCTCCGTTTTCCCTATAGGCCTCTATGCGGATGTCTATGGGCGTCGGTAGTCATGAAAATGGCTCCGATTGCTCGTTTGCCCCGGTATGCTTTAAAAAAATAAGAGTAGTAGTTCGACAATAAAAAGATATCGTCGATCGTTTAACGGAGGAAGGGAGCCAGGTATATTAGATATACCTGGCTCCCTTCCTCCGTTTTCCCTATAGGCCTCTATGCGGATGTCTATGGGCGTCGGTAGTCATGAAAATGGCTCCGATTGCTCGTTTGCCCCGTTATGCTTTAAAAAAATAAGAGTAGTAGTTCGACAATAAAAAGATATCGTCGATCGTTTTATGATACGTTTAATAGTAAAAATACGACAGACAGACGTGAGGACAATTTTTAACACTCGCCCACCGACGAGAACAATAAAATGCATGCCCACGTCATTACTTTGAATATTCTGAATACCTTATTTATCACTAGCTGTTCTACTGTTCCACTCACGTGAAAGCCAAAGGCAACCAGTTAATTTTTGGGGATTAAAGAGATTTTTATATTACTTTTTTATTTTATTTATTTGATATAAGTGGCCATTCGAGCAATCGAGGCCATTTTCATGATTACCGACGCCCATAGAAATCCGAATAGAGGCTATACAGATGCGTTGTCCCCTCTTCCTCCTCCTCTCTCCATAGGCCAAGCGTTATACAAAGTTTCGCAAATAGTGTAGCAGATTTAACAGTCGCTCGGAACATCCGATAACAAATGGAAACCGCACTAAACACGACAGCACAGTCATCACATCGCGCCTGTTTTATAGCGACACTTAGACGTCATGGTGACCCCATTCAACTGCAAGGCAATAATAGCATCTTTTAGGAATATTGGCTTATCATTTAGTTAAGTGTAGTGCTATTGCCGAATTGCGGTGGAACCAAGCCAGCATCACTGTATTATAAAAAATCTTTGCCTTATAAGGCAAAGATTTTAGGCCATATATGGCTGCAAGAATAGAGCCCATAAGAAGCTGTAGGCTTCAACTGTTTAGATCATCAAAAAGGTTTATTATATTTCCCTTCATAAACAAACTATAAACACAAACATAAACTATCAATTAGGGGAGAACGCAATAAAAATATTAATTTTAAAAACACACTTATTATACACATAAAACACCCTAAAAATACACTTTACAGTAACAGACAGTAAATATCGGGGAGCCGCTCGCATGTGGCGAGTAAATTATTGGTACAATAAAACGGGCGCACTCTGGCGATCTGTATCTCACGCGGAGCTCCACCGATAAAGGCGGTAAAACATACAAAAATAAATACGGGTGCAACGGACAGCGTTGATATGTTATACTAGATGCACATTACTTCGTACGTTCACATTGAGTCTATGTTGAAGGTTTTTTTTTTGTAATATAATCCTCCTTAGGAGGATTATATTTTTAGTTAGAATTTGAATTGCTGATGCTGCTATGCTAGATGCACGTTACTTCTTCGTACGTCACATTTTGTCTATTTTTAGCCTGTTTATCCGGTTGCGTCAAATCGAGAGTAGTGCTTTTGATTTTAACGGATGAAGCGTTTGTCTAAAAAAAGCAATTAAAGTGGAAACACAATAATATTTCAGGTACTAGGAGCTTTGGTATTTAATTTGATGTTAGATATTAAATTTAATAATTTATAATATGTATCTTAGCTGGTTATGCTATGTTTTATTAAAAAAACCAACGTGTATTAATTTTAAGTAATACTGTGATTTTATTTTTATTTTAGACTTGGTATCAATTCCATAAATTAAGGACTCAACCTTACCTTATAATTTTAGTTCCTTTTCTATCATTTAATAATAAAATACTGATGGTTTTTTTTTAAATTGACATATTTCATTCTAACACATAATATGTATATATTGTTGGGGATTTTTTAAATATGGGGATTTAAATCAAACAAAATAAATCAACAACATAATATATTTATTGCTCAAAATTCAATCTTATTTTGCCCAATAAACGCATCACAAATTGTAATTATATTTGAGGTTATTTTAATTTGTGATATGTTTAATATTGACTGTCTGTAGAGTAAAACCCACGTAGACTTTTAATAATTATAAAATAATACTGATTCTTTTTTAATTAATGGTCTTAAGCGCTTAGAGGTTCTAATAAAGATGAGTTTACAATTTGAATTTGTATTTTTTGAGTACACTTAATCTTTGTGAATAATTTATTTTATAATAATCGTTTTCCATTTGCTTATTATTTAATTATTATTCTAACAATTTGTTATCTTTCGCACGTGGCTCAAAAACGTATTTACGGCTTAGACGAATAACTTTACAGTAAATGTTACGTAATGTTTATAGTAAAAATAAGAAGAATACTTTGGCTTTAGTATTCCTTTTATTACATTACATTAGATTTGGATTAATCTGTGCATTAAAAGTATTTGGAACAGTGTCCTCGTAAACTACTCGAGAGTTCTGAATCCCTGGTTGGGTTTGGATTAGAAAGAGTCTGCTGTTATATCGTATATTTATTTAAAATGATAATTATTTGAGTAAAGAAAAAAGAGCATACAAAGTGACGAGTTATTAGTGTCAGACAGCTGTCACTCACGAGCGCGCGTTACCCCCGCCCCGTACTCTGTTAATCTGTGTGGACTTTCTTTCTTTCCATAAGGTGGACATGCCAATTAATTTAACGTTCTGAGTTTTTGTAATATTAAAGACTAGCTTCCGCCCACGGCTTCGCCCGCGTGGATTTCGGCCTTCAAAAATGATTCCAAATTTTAACTTATTATGTTATTCTGATATGAAAGCTATATTACTGTAAAGTTTAATGAAAATCCGTTCAGTAGTTTTTGTGTGAAAGAGTAACAAACATCTTTACAAACTTTCGCATTTATAATATACTAGCTGCGCCCCGCGGCTTCGCCCGCGTAAATTTCGATATCGTGGAAAATCATTCCATGGCATCCCTCAGGAACATTTTTTCGGGATAAAAGCTATCCTATGTTACTTCTAATACCTCCAAGAACATGTGTACAAAATTTCATGATGATCGGTTGAGCAGTTTTCGCGTGAAAGGGTAACAAACAAACTTACATTCGCATTTATAATATTAGTAGGGATAAATGATTAGTAGGATGCTGGTAAATGTGTCCCGTGTTAAATTATTAATGTTGTATTCTATGTGTGTCTATACGCACGTACATCGATGCACGGATGTGAATAAAGTCACTGGTGCAGTACACGTGCGAGACATCCTAACACTTTCGTTCCATGGTGCGACAATAAAACCAACTAGTCTATTACAAGCCATAGCAATAATTATCAGCCCGTGCATATGTTCTGATGACCTAAAAGTAGTCTAGAATATATGAAAAAAAAATGTAAAAAAAACGTATTCTATTCTATTATCGTGAATTGTATATTAATAGTGGACTGTAGTAGACTGTTAATAATATAGTAATCTGGCTCGATTACCGTCTATATACACAGCTAATGAAGAAGGACATGTTTTAGTAATTGAATGTTCTTAGATACGTCTCTGGAACTGCCATACTATAATAAATACTAGCGCCAGCGTCCCACGGCATCATTTGCGTTACTCACTTATTCGACAATCAGTTGTTACTTAAATATAGATAGACTTCCTCGATAAATGCGATATCCACTGAAAGAATGATTCAAACCGTTAAAATCGTCTTAAATTTTAAATAGCTTTATAAATAAAATCTCATGTCACGATGTTTTCTCTGACTAATCTCCGAAAACCCTGCACATGTTTGAAAGAAACCTAGCATAGATATCATGTACTTACCTTTCCAACCAACATAAAGTAGTCTATATTTTATTTCAATTAAATACCACGAAATATTATAGAATTATCTTAATATTATCTTACAAATTCTAAAGTAAAGTCTACTTTGGGAAGAGGACCCTGGCCTCGTACTTACTAGACAGGTCTTGTATGAGACTGACATGTACATAACATATTACTTTCAGTTTTTATTGTTATATCGTCACAATAAAAAGTAAGCATTTCGTATTGTGACGTTGTGTATATGGCGTGTGATATGTGAGACGCGCTCAGCTCATGTATTATTCGCGTTTCAGCCAAATTTATTCGCTATAAGTATATCTTGAACAACATTGTGTCGAGATCTTCCACCATTTTGTAACGTAATACAACAAAGACTTGTTCTTCTTTGTCTGTGATGTGAATTTTTTGACTCTTGAAATTTACCAGTTATCTATCTACCTACAAGACTTGTTCGGATACGCCCTATATAATAAACTGACTTAAATTCCACCTACAAAACTTGGTTGGATACGACCATAAGGAGGGTACTGATAGATATATCTATCACTGTATAAATGTAGAATAATTAGGTGTACAAGAAATGGTTACAGAATTAAATTAGGAAATTCGCAGCAGAAATTTCATGTCTATATGACGAATATGAGAATGTCTATGGACCTCAAGAGTCAACAAAAAGCTTCAACAGTCCTAATATACGATTCGATTTGTCCTTTTAAGACCTAATATAATTACAGTTTTTTTTTATTTTCAGGTATTCTAGTTGGTCTACATAATACTGGGTGGCGGTTGCGGCAGAAATTCAAGTAAGTAAGCAGTTTGTTTTTAAATTATATTATTAATTTAAGTATCTTCATCAATATGAGTAGTATTAATTAAGTAATAATTAGTAAGACACGCTTACACGAGACCGGCGTAAAGTGACAGCTATTTTGTCTCGTTTCTTTCCGTGTGTAAGTAGCCGGTGGCCCATGCAGGCGGGAGGAGAAAGAAGGGCAGCGCATCTGTATAGCCTCTATACGGATGTCCACAGGCGTCTACCTTTCGGTTACACTAGACCGGCGTAAAGTGTTAGCTGCGCTGTCGCGTTTCTTTCCATGTGTAAGTAGCCGGTGGCCCATAGAGGTGGGAAGAGAAAGGAGTACAGCGCATCTGTATAGCCTCTATACGGATGTCCAAGGGGCGTCTATAGTCATGAAAATACCTCCGACTCCCGTTTGCCCCTCTATACCAAAAAAAAACTAATATTAGGTTAGTCAGGACAATATAAAATCAAGCGCGCGAATTCCACAGTAAAGGCTGTCGCAAGTTTATAGTTCAGTAAGTTTTGGGGAAAATACGTCCTTGATCTGAATATTCAAGCGTGTCGCGAAGGTTGTAAGTGTTACGACACCAGTATCTGGGGTAGCGACGACCTTGGCTACCAGTAACGGATTGAAGTGGAAACGAAAATTTAAAATGAATTGGAAATGGCCCGCGAAGGTGGGAGGGGGAAGGGGGGCAACGCATGTGCATCCACTCTATGTGGATGTCTATGGGCGTCGGTAATACTAAAAAAAATGGGAATGCGTTGTAGATGAAAACAAGACTATATACGGAATCTATTGAATGTCGATTTCAGACTTTTTGTTTTAATGGTATTGGAGGGCAAAAAGCAGTGAGAGCCATTTTCATGTCTACCAATGCCCATAGACATCCACATAGAGTCTATACAGATGCGCTGCCCTCCTTTCTCATCCCACCGCTATGGGCCACCGTCTACTTACACCCCGTACGAAACGCGGCTTCACAGCTGTCAGTTGTCACGCCAGTCTCGTGTAAACGAGAGGTACCTCCCCGGCTGTGTTGGCCCACTTCGATTACATGCAAGCAAGCAGTATGGCACTACCTCTTACTAAACTACTCTTACTTGAATCTAGCAGAACCGAAGATATTTTCAGTCAAATATTTATGGTCACTAAGAAACTCATTGAAATTAAGCAGATGCGTTGCCTTCCATCGCCTCATCTGACTTAAAGTTCTAGCAGTTAAGAGCATGAAAAGAGAGGTCTATCAGGTCAGGCAGGTTTTAAGTACCTACGTTAGGGGTTTCCGGCCTTACCAACCTGATTCGATGGCAATGCAGCTATGTTTCCGTGCAATAACGCTGTAAAATACAATGCTATTACTGGGAATCTTTAACTTCAAATACATCGATATAAATAATAAAACACATCTGCACAGAACCGACAACCGATGGAGCAAAAGGGTTCCAGAGTAAAGACCACGTCTTAGCAAGCTTAGCCCTGCGCCCTGCTGATAGAGTGACGACATTCAGGAGAGCTGAAGACCGAGCTCGTGGCGTGCATTTGGGGAGGCCATGTCCAGCTGTGGTCGAAAGTAAGCTGATGATGATAAAAAATAAAAGTACTTTTAGAAATAGTGAAACATCTCTATTCTGGTATACTACTTAACAATCAAAATCTAGGCTGTACGCATGGAATAGTTTCTATAAAGTATGTTACCGTCAAGCGGCAAAATCATATATCAAATTATAAACAACAAGCGCCTCTAACGGGAACCTACTAATTGATTTGGTTAATAACAGGCTCAAATTAATTAAGATACGAAGCAGACCCAGCGAGCGGTGGAGGAGCGTTGTGCTTGCGGTTCGGAATTGCTTACCCCACTTAATATCCGTGAGGAACTGTGAATTATTAAACGGCACCGCGTCTAGTGCTTATATTGACACGTTTTGTAAATTATAATTACAGTACCCTTGTTTCCGAGCTCTAGAGAATTTCATGCGAAATATGTTAGTGTAGTAGTAGTAGGGCCGAGGTAAGATTTCAACCGGCACCGTCTCGATGTTTCGCAGTCCACATAATGCGTGCATGCAAGCAAATATTGACACGTTTCGTTAGTTATAATTACAACACCCTTGTTTCCGAGCTCTAGAGAATTTCATGCGGAATACGTTAGTAGGTGCCGTGGTAAGAATTTCAACCGGCACCATATCGACGTTTCGAAGTCCACACAATGCGCCTTAAACACAACTACATCCCGCGAACTATTTCTTTTTGGAATCACCAGTCGTATTTCTGGACTGACTTAGATATCTATAAAGAGCCTACTCTCATCTTAAAGACCGGCAACGCAACTGAAAAGCCCCTGGCGTTACAGCTGTCTGTGGGCGTAGGAAATCGTCATCATCTCGGTGACCCAACTGCTCCTTTGCCCCCTATATTACAAAAAAAATATGAGAATCGCGCGAAATTGGGAGTATTTTGCAGATGTTCATCAAATGTCTAAAGCAGTCCGTGTGAGTAACTTTTTTGAGTTAATCAGAGCTGTCACCAACAGCGCAAAATCGTCGGAGCCAGAGCATTTTTGCGCCACCGAATAAATTTCAGGCTCGCCAAATGAAGGTGAAGAAATGATGAACGTGAAACCAGAATATTAAGTCAATCAACAACACAAATCACATGTCGAAAGATTTTTTATTGTCTACACAAATTTGCGTTTACTTATTACATTTTTAACGATGACTACAATTACTAGACTGAGAATGAAAAATGTATGTATACTTATGATTTTTACTAAATAATTTAAGATTTATAGACACAACACAGACAAACCAGTTTATACCAACAAACACACTTTTCGCCTGTACATCGAAGAGCATAAATCTCCTTTATCGAAATAATAACCATGCAATGATTCCGGTGGAGTGGTTTTAGAGCTTGTTGATGCTCGTAAAAAATACCCGAAATAGAGGAAAATGCGGATAAAAATATCTAGATAAGAATTACTGCTTAAGGTTTATTATTTGGTAACTTTTACCATTATTTTACAGTAAAAATTGCCTTGCTTGTATAAGTAGCATTTGGCCAGGTCTGAATAACATTTTGTCAATTATCAACTTAAAGCCTACCCTCTTAGTAATTAGCGATATAATATGTAATGATGATGAAAATATAAATACAACTTTAAAGGGTACAATTTATATTGCAACTCAACATACTGGTAGGAACATTTGTTCCTACATGAATCAAATGGATTAAATTCACTTTTACACAAAGTGTTTAATGCTCTAAAGTTACATTACGAGAGTTTACTAGGCTTTTTATGAAAGACAAAGTATAGAACCATATTAAGTAGATTTTTACTCGTAATACATAGCATATAGTCATAGAGATATAATTTACTTCTGATATCTATGATAATAGTATTTATTAGGTACATACCTTATGGTTTACGCAAATATATTAAGATTTAAATTAAGGTATATAACAAAGATTCACTTAACTTTCTATTGCTGCTTCGCCTGTGGACACCAAAAAGTGATCCGTGATATGCAATGCTACGCTTTTTATACCCTATTAATATTTATTGTACCCACATTTACTTTACATTTATTTTTCAGTGTTAATGTCAATCACAAACATAGATTTGCATACACATTATAAAATAAAATAAAATAAAATAGCCTTTATTCTACCACAATTGCAACATGCAAAAATTATTACAATTATCATTTATTATAAACTATACTTATTGGATCATTACATTAATTCATTACATTTCAATTACTTATATATAATATATTTAATTTATGACAATTTAATTAACTGTATCCATTATTATATGTGTTTTAAATTATTAGTATTTGTATTATTACATTACATTAATATTAGTATTAATATTAATATTTATTATTTATTTGTGGAAGTCGCCTCAGCGGCGTAGGCCTCCCCCATTTCCCTCCATCCTTGTCTATCCATAGCTTTCCTCATCCAGACTGGTCCGCATCTTTCTTTAAATATGTCCTCCCAACGTCTCCTCGGTCTACCTCTGTTTCTTTGACCATCTCTAGGCAGCCAGTCCATAAGTTTCCTGGCCCACCTATCACCTGACATTCTGCATATATGGCCCGCCCATTTCCATTTTAGAGTTCTTATTTTTTTAAGTATATCAGTAACTTTTGTTTTCTTTCTCATCACTTCATTTCTTATTTTATCGGATATTCTTACGCCAAGCATGCTTCTTTCCATTTTCCTTTGATGTATGGACAGTTTATCTTCGTCTTTCTTTCGTAAACTCCAAGTTTGGCATCCATAAGTCAGACAAGGTAGGATCACCATATTATAGAGTTTACTTTTTATTTTTATATTTATTTCTTTGTTTTTCATTATTTCCTTGAGACTCCAATATTTTTTCCACGCTGTCGCTATCCGCCTATTTATTTCTTTTTCTGTATGGTTTTCAAATGAAATAGTTTGACCTAAGTATATGTATTCTGGCACATACTCTATATTTCCTCCATCTATAGTTATATTTTGGTGTAAACCATTTGTTATTATTTTTGTTTTTGTGGCATTTAATGATAATCCAACTTTTTTGCTCTCCATTATCAATTGGTTTATCATTTTTTCTAATTCTAAGCTATTTTCAGAAAATATTGCTATATCGTCCGCAAATCGTAAATGGTTTAGGTACTCTCCGTTTATTTTGATCCCTTGATTTTCCCATTTTATGTTTCTAAATACCATTTCCAATACTGCGGAAAATATTTTAGGCGATAACGGGTCTCCTTGCCTTACTCCTTTTTTTATAGGAAATTCCCAACCATCTCTTTCCATTCGAATTTTAGACGTACACCTCGTGTACATATTGTGTATGAGTTCTACATACTTCCTGTCAACTCCTTGTTGTAATAATGCATCCCATATCGCTTGGTGATCTAGCGAGTCAAAAGCTTTGGCAAAATCTATAAAACATATGTAGAGAGTCTTTTGGTATTCTTTGCATTTCTCTATAAGTTGTGACATTACGTAGATATGGTCGATAGTAGAAAAGTTTTTGCGGAATCCGGCTTGTTCGGGTGGTTGATTCTCATCTAAGGTTTTAGTGAGTCTATTTAAAATAATTTTGGAGAATATTTTGTAAACGTTACTCATTAAACTTATTGGTCGGTAGTTATTCAAGTTGGCTCGATCACCTTTTTTATGTAATAAAGTCATTACAGATTTTGACCATTGATCAATGCATACACATTATTTAATATTAAATATTTAAATTTTAATTAATAGTACCATTATTAATACATTTGTATTTTACTTTAATTTTAATTAATATTTATATATTTAGATCATATAGATACTGTCACGCGCGTGACTTCTGTAATTTGGCTTTGCACTGCCCGGATTTTCATAACAAATTGAATCCCGGAATTAAGGATTTTAATGAATGGTTGAGATTCATGTAGGTGTAATGATTAAGAGATTCTCAATCTTCAAAATTTCCGTAGAAAGCTTTGAAATCTAATTTAATACAAATTGGAAGTGACTTAATTTAATTTTCACGTAAATTTATTACCAGAGGCTCATTCATGTAAACTGAGTTGATAATTCCGTAACTAGATCACCCTCCTAAATCTATTTGACGTTTATAATTAATAAAATTGGCATGCTTTCTTTGTAAACTAATATAATAATTATATTATCTGGATTAATATGATTCCAAGTACAAAGTTGTGCTTAATGGATAATTATAATTTTCTCAAAGTAATAAATTATGAAGTGTGTCTATGGTACTCATATTTTAGATTACACAAAGTTAAGCTCGTCAGCAAATTTATGATTTTAAGTAAATTATGTTTTTTAAATTAAATTGTGTCTTCATCCAAGATCTTCTGCAGGCCTATGAGAAAGAGAAGATTGTAAAAGTGGTATTGAGTAAATGAACAGCGGTTTCTACGTTTCTGACTTTTGGCCTCAGAAGGTCACGGCTAGCGGATTATCTTCAGTAGAAATAGTTGTAAATGCTCGCTTGAGTACATTGTGGGTGTTATTGAATCAGTAAGGTAGGAAAAACCATAGCTGTACGTTTGTATTGAGTATTAATCTAATTAAGCATGAGAGAATTGAATTGAACAGATGAATTTAAAATATCATTAGAGACTAAAGTAAGTAGTATAATAAGTCGCCTTTCGTGCGGTGTGTAAGTAGCCGGTGGCCCTTGTAAGAGGGAGGAGGATGAAGGACAACGGATCTGCCCTCTGTAGAGATGTCTATGCACTATGGTGTGACGAAAATGGCTCCGACCGGTCGTTTGACCGTTTATACTATAAAAACCAGGCCAAGTGCGAGTCGGACTCGCACACCGAGGGTTCCGTAGGAACGGGAGGTATGAGCAAAAGTAATAGACGTTGAGAAAATTACACTTACCTGCGACAAGTTGACAAACCTATATATGCGGTTGCTTGCATACATTTAGTATGAAACTAAATACATGCATAAGTTGGTTATGATTTTTCCAGTGATATAAATTTTATTTACCAATTTTTTGGTTTATTCCTATATGTATACTGTAAGGTCTTACTTCTTGTCAAATTTCAGAATTCTAGCTCAACGGGAAGTAACCCTATAAATTTTCGAAAAAGTGCGTTTTCATACAAAATTTGTGCATAAATGGCTATAACTTTTTATTGCGTTAACTTAGAAATGTGATTTTTTCAAGGCATCAAGACGTAACTGACCTCCGTATTTGACAAACATTTTAGCTTAATCTCTTCACGCGTTTTAGAGAAAAAGGTCTTGACAGACGTACAGACAGACGGACAACAAAGCGATCCTATAAGGGTTCCGTTTTTTCTGTTTGAGATACGGAACCCTAAAAAAGAAAAAACTATGGGTACAGCCAATTTTCCTGATTGTTCCCTCTTGAAAGCCGACATTTGATTTAGAATTTGCCTCCATTACCTGATAGTGATGTTGGAATTGACGATGAAACTGGATATCAAATCAAATACGTACGTTAACACATCGGCATACGTCGGTAGCCTGTAAATTTCCATATTATTACACAAATTGGGATCATGGAGGTGGAAATCGATCCTGCCTCCGTTGATTGTATTGGCAGGCCTTTGTTCTACGTATGCCAGTTCATATTATGTAGTTTGGATAAGTTGATCAAATTCTAGTCACAGGCTTTGTAGGTAGGCTTCTCCCGTCACTTGGGACAATTTGACAGGGTTTGATTATTATCGTTACGCTTTTGTCCTTTTTTGTAGTATGAGGGGGCAAACGAGCAGTGGTAGCTATTTTAATGCCTACCAAAATCAAAATCATAATATTTTTATTCAAAATAGAATTTAAAAAATTGCTTTTTGAACGTCAAAAATTTCCATCTACCACCGGTTCAACCCTAGCCCTGTCCTGAGAAGAACCGGCGTTACAAACTCAGCGGGCCTCATTACCATATACCTCATATACCGAAGTCCATAGAAGTCCGCACGAGGCTATAGCTACAGATGTGTTGTCCTCCTCACTCCTTAGCCCTTCTTGGACCACCGGATAGTTAGACACCGCACGAAAAACGTACAGTTGTCACTTTACGTCATTAGCTTGCAAGTGAGAGGTACTTCCCTGGTCGTGCCGGCCCAATTTGGAATATAATAATGTTTGACAAGTTGTAAGGTGAGAATAGAGAAAAATAATGCTGTATGTAGTTGTAACACTATCAACAAATTCTGTATGCATTTATTAACACGAAGCAAACGTGTTTTTTTACATTTATATCAAACATATTGGTTTCCTATATAATTTACATGAAATGTATATTCTAAAACAAAAAGAATATAATTATAAAAATATTTAATGTGGTTGTTAATCACTAGATTGTCTTAAATATGCATTTGAATCTTGGAAAATTATCTCATGTTTTTGAATGAACAAATTTCAATCTTGAGAATCCACTTGACTTCGAGACAAAGGTCTCGCAAAGATCTAATATTGACAAAAACTGATATTTAATAACATAAAGGGCTTTGCTCTCGCACAGTAAATATTGAAAATTAGACGAAGATTTGTATATTGCCAAATATGTCGTGGATCCGATGAAGGCACACATTATTGGATTCCACTGTGAGGTCATGACTGGCATGGAATATAGATGTCCAGCCTCTGAGACTCAATAAAACGTCTAGCCGCTTTAGGTTTATATTCAAGCGCTTTTTTCGCTGAATGGCAATATTTATTCGTAGTATTTGAATAATCCTGATTTGGAATAATATGAAGTCAATTCGGCTGTGTTTCGATCAATCAGATTGTGTAGGACTTTGAAGGACACGAATAAGAGAATTTGTAAAATGTAAAGCCACGCTGCATGCATGCATGTAGCTGAATTGAGCCGGCACGACCGTTTACACGAAAACTGTGTAAAGTAACAGTTGTCACGTTTCGTGCGGTATTAAGTAGCAGGTGGTCCATAGAGGGAAAAGGAGGAAGGAGCGCGGGCAACGAATCTGTACTACCTCAATACGGATGTCTATGGGCGTCGGTAGTCATGAAAATGACTACGTTTGCTCGTTTGCTCCCTTATACTATAAAAAATATACTAATCAATTGAATTTAAGGGTAAGGTACTTAAGAAGTAGTGCTATCCTGCATTGTAGCTGATTGGACGGCACGATCCAGTCCCTCTAAGTCACATGGAGGGAGAGGACAGCGCATCTACGTAGATAATGCGGAAAATAATAATTAAAAAAAATGGTTTCGGAATAACGGTAAGCACTATAGTATACGTAGTTTCATTTAGTGCCTTTAGCTCAACGTATTATATGTTAAAATTAGTTTATGTCGGAATAACTGTCATAATACGTTAACACTTGGTGCGAAGAACTTTTTGATTGTATTATTTATAATAGTGCAAATTGATAATTTTCCTCCAGCACACATATATCCAACCTACTCAAACAAAATACACTATTTGAATATTCGCCCCTTGAGACGAGCCTGTAATATAATATATTACTTCCCTCCCAGACTCAAGCATACGGATTCCTATATCAATTTTTCTCTCGATAGCCACTTGTAATCCAATATCATTATTTCCACTCGCTCGAATCAAATTATATTTAATTGGCATGAGGAGTATTTGGCCATATTATATTGGTTAGCATCTCATTTGTACCTAACTAGCTTCCGTCCGCAGCTTCGTTCGGATTTCGGGCTTAAAAAATGCAGTTTTTTTTTTTTATGCTATTGGGGGGCAAACGAGCAGTCGGAGCCATGACTACCGACGCCCATAGACATTCACATAGAGGCTATACAGATGCGCTGCCCTCCTTTCTCCTCCCACCTCCCCGGGCCAAGTTTGATGAAGAAGATGATTAATTGTTAGTACAGATAGTTACAAGGATTGTTTGATTAGAGAATTATCAGATGCATTTTCCCACTTTTTTATAGCAAATGTATACAAACGAGCATCGGAGACATTTGGTGAGTACCAAACACGGTTAATAGTTACTTCACAACACTTACGCATGTCCTCAGGTAGTGGAGATCCTGGGGGGCTTTATGGAGCTCGAGAGCGGATGGCTCCCTCTACCTACTAAGCCCAAGCGGTTGGAGAAGCTACGGGAAAGCGATGCCTTACATTCGCGACTCTTCCAGTGGGTGCCCTCGGGGTCTCATCTCGGGAGGATTACTCCCAAAACAACGGTGAGGTGTGCTGGAACACAGCACACCAACAACTCGGGTCGTCTAGAACCGGTGGCGACTTCACCAAGTCGTCGCCTTCCGACCATTTCTAAGGAGGCAGGTTGTGGCGCCTTCGCCTTGGTCCTCTCGATTGGGGCTGGTTGGCTATATCATCTCACTCTTTCTTTTGCCTCATGACGCTTTTCGCAAAAGAGTCCACCCTTCCTCACTCGCCAGCATTGCACGAAAGAATGTTAATTCTGAGCAAATTTGCAATGATTTTGGAAACGCACTCTACATGAACCTTTTAATAAATATATAACAAATTTGGCTCTTGGGCTTATGTAGAATTAAATATGATTCTAATTTCGCAGCACTTTTATGTTGAAGATAACGTGTACAAAGCATTATTAAAATATATTTGAATGGCTGCAACATACAGCGGAAATTGGTTTATATTTCGGAGGTGAAAATCTACAATTCAAGTTGTAGGAGTTAATCCTTTATCTATGCACATAAAGTGAATAAGCTGTTAACTGTCATCGCTATCATCAACCTGTAACGGGGGTAAATGAGCAGTTTAGTAAAAGGTAGCGTGACGCTGCATTGTTGTCAAATTGGCTCGTCAACCAAGCCTACACCGCTTACAGAATACCGGCGGAAAGTGACAGCCGTGCTGTCGCGTTTCGTGCGGCGTGTAAGTAGCCGGTGGCCAATGTAAGGAGGAGGAGGAAGGAGGGCAACGCATATGTATTATCTCCTCCGTCATGAAAATGGCTCCGACTGCTCGTTTGCACCCTTATACTATAAAAAAAAAAAAACATACTATTAAATGCAAAAAAGTCGAATCGTATTGTGGACTATAAAATATTCCGTCTCTATTATTGGCAATATTTCATCCAATAAAAATGAGAAATACTTTGTGCGTGAAACGCTATATTGGTACTGATTTTCGCGGAGTAAAATGATTTGACGCGGAAAAATCCGTCGTGCAGTTTTCACATTAAACGTATCGACACAATTTCCACAAAAACCCCGGGTCAGGTTGAATTTATGTCATGAGCTGACAATACATTATTGGTGTCCTGTATTGAAAATAAAATGGATTCTTTTATTGGAATATTACGTGGGATGTATCGTAAATTTTTATGTTGGATGGCCTTTTTAAATATAAAATGTTATATTAAAAGTTATGAAAACAACGAGCTTATTCATCTTTAAAAGGCCAGCGTCAGTGAGACTCTGTTGTTGCTTGTCTGTAGGCCTCAGTGATCACGTACCATGAGGTTACACGGCTACTCGTTTATCCCCTATACTATAAAGAAATTTTTTTTATAGTACAGGGGGGGCAAAGGAGCCGGAGCCATTATTATTATTACCGACGCCCACAGGAATCCGCAAACTGGAACATGTGTTGCCTTTCATCTTCATCACCCTTTATAGGCCACTGGAAACACACACCACACGAAAGGAGACAATAGAACCGTCACTTTACTTAGGTATCACGTGAACATTAGGCACCTCCGCGTTCGTGCCGGCCTATTTCGGCAGCAAAACTGCATGGCACTCTCTCCTGACACCTCTTGATAATTTAAAAGCTCTAAATGCTTGTTTCCCCCTTAGGCAATAAAAAAAATATGAATATGAGCCAACTAAAATGACCAAGTCCTAGTTAAAGCATAACTTCTGAAATACTTTCACTAGCTCTTTCAAAAATATTATTAATATTAGGTCCTTAGTTCATAACCCGGTCATGAAATTTGCACAATATTTTTCAGAGACGCGTCTACCGCCCTGGAAAAATATTTTTCAATTATCTTGTACATACCTTTAGTCTTTGGAAAACATTATGACGAAGTACTGCATACCTGTGTTTTTGATATCGCATAGCTTATTAGAATTCTTGCAAACATCCAAATCTTACGTGGAAGATATTGCTTTGTGTACCTACGTGAATTATGTTATCGTCTTATAAGTTTGTTTGTCAGTATATGCGTGTAAAGTGAGAGTACTCACTTCTTATTTTCTAATCTATCTTAAATAATAGAGAGTAATAAATAAGAGAGTACATAACCTTATAAGTTTTTGTGTGGCAACAAACTGAACAAGTGGTGGTCTCATTGAGACCCAACATAATATTAAGGATGTTTATAATGCACATACAAAACAACTCTGCACCTTTAATACCAATAAGACCCCTTTTAATTATGCCATAACACGTGTGTGAAAACATTTAGATAACATTGTCGTTGTAGTTGCCCCGAATGCATAATAACATTTCCGATCTGTTGCCCCGAACAGATCTGAAATGTTATTACTTCGCAAAACTGCTATAAGAATAGACTCGATAATCTATAAGGGCTATAGCACACACACTACATTTGATATCGGTGATCGACGTTGGGTCGCGGTTTCGGAATCGCGCGTTTTATCGACTGCTCCGATGTTCGATCGGCAAACATTCGCTGTTCGATTTAAAGTGAGAGTACACACTGCATTTAGAATCGGCGATTAGCGATTTTGCGACTGTACCAATGTTGCATCACGATTTATGGAACCTCTGCGTTCGATAGCGGTATCGGCATCGCACGTTTTAGCGACTGCTCCGATGGTCGATTGGCAACACTCGCAGTTCGCAAAAAGACGAAATCGCCTCGTTAGGCGTTATTAAGTGTTTAGTCGATGCATTCATTTTTTAAAATGCGGCTAAATCGCTGATCGCCGAAGCTAAAAGTAGCAAGTGTGCGGTGGCTCTAAATCTTTCAAACTTTTGACACACACACACAATATTATACAATGTCTTTAGGTCGTGATCCGCCTGCTCACACTTATAAACAGCAAACATCATAGGCGCCAATAAAATCGATATAAATATTTTCGTATATAACATGAGTGTTTTTTTGCAAATTACGCGTGTTTCTTGACATTGAGTGTCTATACTTATATTAGGGGAATCATCAAACGATCTATTAATGAAATGATGGATCATGCTTCTTTGAGCTTGTATAATCTGTGCCGTTGATCATTTAAACCGATCATAGTAAGGGCACAAATGAGGTTTTATTTAGACGAATTTTTCACTCTCTGTTTTTAAGGTATGTAAAAGTAAGGACTGGACAAGACTCAGAGACGCGACTAGATTACGTAAAATAAAGCGTAACGCTCTATTAGTAACTAATTAGTAGCATTTTATTATGTTATGGTTTAACAAAAGTTTATTCCTTAAATTGTCAATGCCACTTTTTAATAGGCCTTAAGAAACGATTTAAGTTTAGGTAGTAAAGTCCCAAAAATGATGTTATAAGTATTTTTCAATTTCTTATTGTTTCAATTCGTGTGAATTATAGAGCTGCCAACCAAAATTCAGTCAAGAGGACGTTATTCAAATGTAAATAAAATATCCACGTAATTAATGTCAAAAAATTATAATTTACAATTAGCCGACTTTTCGCAAAATATGACGACTACCGGCGCTCATAAACATTCGTGCAGAGGTTCTACAACTGCGTTGCTCTCCTCCTTCCCCTCCATGAGCCACCGAAAACCCACACAGCACATGAAACAGCTGTCCTTTTACGTCAGTAACATGTGAAATGTCTTGTATGTGTACGTGTCGCAACAATTCAACTGCAATGCCTCTTAGTAATAATACTATATTATAACAATTAATTTCAATTGCTAATATAATGGATTTTTAGTTGATTGATAACTAAATATCACTTAGAACCGAAGACTGAAATTAGAAATAAGTAACAAACTTTATCCAATATCCGCTGAGGAGCTTATCTTTCGTATTAATACTAAGCCTTCAGTAGCCAATTTGGGTCACTATTTCAAAACTCCAGCGCTTTCAAACTTTAGCGAGTTATGTCTATATTAATAGCCCGCTTTGAAAAAACTTTGAACTCCAGAGTGAGAGCTGGCAGATATTTTAGGTACTTAAAATGATACATCAAAGGTTGGTAAAATTTTGTTAGTAACTTTACCTTGGCACTAATATGAATTACTAGCTTTCGCCCGCAGCTTCGCCTGCGTGGATTTCGGACTACAAAAACGGAGTTATTATAGTACATATAGGTACACATAAACCTTCCTCTTGAATCACTCTATCTATTAAAAAAACCCATCAAAATATGTTGCGTAATTTTAAAGATCTAAGCATACAGACACACAAACGGCGGAAAGCGACTTTGTTTTATACTATGTAGTGATAACCTAGAAAGATGTAAAATCTTCTTTTTATACGTATTATTTAAATATTCTACGCATATAAAGCCGCGGGGCTCAGCTAGTGATTAATAAATGGCCAGAAGATGTCTTCGACGCGTGAAACAATTCACGTCCTAAGTACGAAGGCTGACCCAATTTATTAGCACGTACAGAAATGATTAAGTGGCTGTAAATGGAGCACTTCGCAAGGAAATTTACCAGCTCATGGATTTTGGGCTATTTATATTAATTCTTCGAGTCTATTCAATATTTTTTATGAATTTTTGTCTTCTTTATTATCGGCTCACGCTATTTATATATAATACTAGCTGCGCTCCACGGTTCCATCAGCTTTCAGACTCAATCCCGTGAAAATATAACAAAAACACAAAATTTCATGAGAACCGGCCTAGCCGTATCGGAGTAGTGTAACTAACATTGTGACACGAGATAGAGAGAGAGAGAGAGAGAGAGACAGAGATTTACTTTCCGCAGAAGAACTTGTGAAGACGGGATCACATAATCGTGTGGGAAATTTCAATCTCCGCCTGTGTTCCGGCTTAGTGGTTATTTAAAACTGCAAAATGTTTGTTTCCAGCTCATCCGCAGACCAGAGGTCCGGGGGATTTGTTAATAAAATTGCGGAGATGGCAACCAGCTTCAAATTGATAAACGATGTATAGGTATTATAATAATAAAGCTCATAAAATTTGTGACACATTGTAATATTGTAATATTTTCAATATTTTAATATTTGTAATATTTGCTGTCAAATCGATACATCTCTTTCACATGAAACCATTGAAATCATTTTATTTATGTCCACCTCAAAAAATACATTTTACAAAAGAACAGAAGGAACAAAACAATTTCGATCCAGAGGAGCAGACTCAGGATCCTTTAAGTGATCGGTAGGATGGGTGGGTAGCTGGTGATCATTGTTGGGATGGACGTTACCTCATCCCATGCATGCATATGCGTATGTTGATGGCGGTTTAGGATTACTTCATAAATAAATAAGTAAATAAATAAATATCTGTGGACTTTTTACACACCACGTTAGCCTAGCCCCGTGCTAAGTACCGTAAGGACTTGTGTTAGGGGTATTAGACAACGGAATATATTTAATATGTTATATACATTTTAGATATTTTATATATTTAAGATTTTTAATTATATATATACATATAAATACACAGATAAACATCCATGACCAAGGCAGGATTCGAACCCGCGACTCCTGGCGCAACATGGTCCACTTATCCGAGCCCTGTACCACTGCGCCAGCATGGTCATGCTGCTAAGCTATAAAAATCTGTTCAGTCGTAGGTAATAAATAAGCTATAAAGCGACCCCGAGAGATGTAGGGAGGATGTGTGCTCAGCCATCAATCCTCCTCATAAAGTAGCCTCCCTGACAAGTTTTAATCACAAAGGTCTTGATTAACTTCCTGTAACTGAACTGACACGATTACGTAGACCTCCATAAACCCTCGTGATGCGGATATTTATGGGCGTCAGTAAACATCAAGTGATTTGCCATACGCAACAAAATAATAATATATTATGAACAAATCCGATAACCTTAAGATTTTCTTTGAAAATTAAGTATCATCTTGAGCTTATACCTATTACCTTGAGGGTACCTATTTCACATTACTTTATGATTTAACCAATATTGATCTAAGTGTTCACATGACTAGCAGAATAGTTATAGAAACTGCTATAAAATCCATTAAAATATTGTTATTAGAAAGTGTAACATTCGCGTAACCTTAAAATATCATTAGTGTACCTAATAAACAGGCTAGGTTTAGTATAAATAAATAGTATGATAAAATGACAAAATCAATACTTTTTCTGCTGTATATTACTAATAATTATGTACAAAGTTAGCATAGTATTATCTGTAAACGCTTTAAATGTAAATATGTTAAGTGCATATTGTGCGAATGGGATGTGAGGTCGTGTTTGCCGAACATGGGTTATCGAATTTAACACATATTAAGTATTTTCACAATCGACAGTACCCGGTTATAATTACAATTATGTAAGTTAAAATAAAACCACTGTTTTTATCTCCCATCTATTGGATTTTTACAATCCCGATAATTCGCTGGAGAAATGTTCAATTTCAGCTTAAATCATTTAGTAATCTAAGAGTTTCAGGATTTAATAAGTTTAATACACTTCTTACTACAACTTATCGTTGACATTTCATTGACCCTGACAGTAACTTAATCGTAACTGTCGGTCTACGAATTTAATATTTATTTCATTGATTTGTCTTGGGAAGTGACCCTGTGAGGCTCCAGTAATGTGTTGGTAAGTCAAGTCACTAGTACGTTGGCTAAGTAAATCAAACGATTTGTCAACGGGATAGAGGGAGAAGAACTAACAAACGACTTAGTTTGCGGGATTTTTGTAAGTTGCAGCACAACATTATTTTTATTTATTTATTTAGACTTTCCAATGTATGTTACACTAATACTTAACAACTACTTACTTGCCATGTTTAATACGCTACTATTTAAGGAAAGCACCGCATGCAAATACATTTGGATTCTTAACTTAATCTAACAATCTATCTCTTAAATTTTAAGCGAGCTAATAACTTCTAAATATTTTTTTTTAAATTTGTTTGGACTAATTCCAAATATATCCATAGTCCATAATATCCATTGAGTCGCTTATTTCGTTAAAGAGTCTGCACATTCTGGGTATGGGAGAATTACAAGCACTTCCTCTTTGTGGTAGTGGCGTCGGTTTTCATGCTGGACTGATTAGATGTCCAGAGGTCCTGATGATTAACAGTTTCGGGTCACCATCAATGGTATTTATGGCACTCGATGATTTTAGTGGGTATTCCTATAAGAACTCTACATATATATCCCATTTACGCGCCGTCAATGACTAAGCGTAAATGCGTTTCCCCGCATCACCAAAAAAAAGATGTTATACCCTCTCGCCACAACCAATCCAATCTCAATAAAACAAGCGTCAAGTATCGATCACGTCGACCCATATAATGTAACAGGAGATATCTGACAATAAATAATACTCACGGCCTAAGAATTAAATTATTTAGGCTAACTCGTGTAACAAACAAACGTGACGTAAAAATCGTGAATCCAACCCATAAAATTAGCATAAAGGTACATTTACGATTATTACACCCAATCCGGCCTAGATTTTAAAAGGTGAAATAGCTTTTTAATCTAGATTAATTAAATTATATAGGTCGCATCGCAGGGATTAGAGAATTAATCGGGGACACGATTAAAATTTTACAGCAACAAGGATTTATCTTTCACAAAATGGAAGATACTTCACGGGGTATTATTTTAATGCTTAGGGAGACAAATAAAATCTCAGCCTTATATGTTGTTATTTATTTGGGAATCAGTAGATTCCCATTTAAATTCGTTAATCTTGTGACTGACTAATTTGAATGGGAATCTCATATCATAGGCTATGCATAATATAGTTGCCCTCATTATTTAATTCCTGTACTATACAGGAATACTAATAAAAGGGTAAACGAGGAAAAAAATCTTCATATCTGAAGGATCTGCTAAGCGTCTGTGAAGCCATTGGATTTTTGGATATTTGTATGCGTTAGTAGTGGACTTACTATTTGTATACCCCTTAAATTAAAAAAAGAAAAAGAGCATGTATATCATCTAGGGTTGACAATTTTTTTGTCATGAACGCAAACAAGCAGTTAATCGTTTCTCCTTGTGGAATGTGACATCCGACGCCTATAACACTACAAATGTTAATGGTGCGTTGCCGCCCAGGAGGCTAGGATGTGATGCCTCGTGCGTGAGTATGCCGGCTACCTCGCCCTCCAAATCAAAACACGACAATGTCAAGCTTTAGAGCGATTACGCACTACGTCCGATCCGAATCCGATCCGAATCCGTGAAAATATGATCCGTACTAGCCGTAGAACTATTTCTATGCTATGTTACGCACTAGATCCGTATCCGTCATC
>LUGF01039320.1:76957-95158 GCA_001625245.1 Calycopis cecrops
TATTTTGATGACAATACAATGACCCATATTCAATATTATTGTGAATCCAATATGGCCGCCGCTACAAAATGGCGGACAACTTAGTTTTTTTCAATCCCATCAATATGGGTATCAAATCAAAGGGCTTGTCAAGTAGAATTCAGTGCACTATACAAAATCAAAATCAAAGATGGCCTCTGCTACAAAATGGCGAATGATGTAGTTTTCAATCTCATCAATATGGGTATCAAAATAAAGGGCTTGGTAAGTATTGTTGGGATATACAATGTAAATAATATAAATGTACTATTAATAGTTTAATAAAATTAATTCTCTATGACATTTTACTTGCGCTATCCAAAAAGGTCTAAAAATTTGAAATTTCAAAACGATAAAGTTTTCCTGTCACTTTTTGGCCTATATAAACAACAACCAAAATTATATAGAGATTATTATTATTTGTAACAGCTGATGTCGTGGAGAATCATTCATACAAGTTTAAAGAAAAAGTACTATTACCAACTCGAAGGAATAAAAATGGATTATTAAAATTGAAACTCTTTTATATTTCACGTTACAAATGATTTACCAGTTTTTATTGGTGCTATAAGTTATTCCAAATTCATATGCCTCGGCTCGAGAACCATTATAATTTCACGGTGTATAAAGCAAGCAATTTGTCTTATTTATCCTGCTACTACAATTGGTGACCCTCGACATGGAAGAATAATAAACTGAAGCAAAAAAAGCCGACGCCGCCGCCGTCTCAATACACACAAGATTACTGCCGTCTTGGAGAGAATATCCGCGAGCATGGTTCATCCAATTTGAAGCCGTTGTGGATCCACAGCACACAATATGACGACCAGAAATTTCGATACGTCCTACAACAACTACAATCTGCGGATCTACAACATCTCACAGACATTTTATACAAGCTACCGTAAACGAAGAACTATAAATATATTGAAAGAGCGACTACTCTCCGTATATCGATCCAATATTGACGTTTCAAACGGATTAGTTAATGGCGCTATAGGATATATCAACGAAATCGTTTGGCTTTATTTCGTCGAACTCAGATGTACGCAACAGACGTACCTTCGCTTCGGTTCGAATCGACTTTGCAAGAGACGGCGTACATCTTATACACCCGAAAGCCATACAGTTTCCAGCCAAATTTAATTACGAGACGGCTGAAAGACGAATGTTGCCCTTAATATTGTCATGGGCTTCCACGGTGCATAAAATGCAGGGCAGCACTGTGGATCACGCCGTCGTATACTTAGGCGCTAAACTATTTGAGGAAGGCCAAGCCTACGTTGCTCTTAGTAGAGTGAGATCTTTGGAGGGATTATGTATTAAAGAGTTTGACTGCAATAAACTAACAGGCAAGACACCTTGCAATAATGAGGCACTTGAATTGAATAGAATGAGAAATAAAAACTAAAAACTTAAAAATAAAAAAGTAAAAAAAAAATTTTAAGTTAAACGGTTTTATATTGCAGATAAATGTACTAAAAGCTAAAAAATAATTTCATGGATACAGTCATGGATACCAATATGTATACATTGTTATGTTTTCAAAATAAAGTAACGCGTAACCTACTCACTTTCTGGAAATATCTATAGTCACATATATTCCTAAAAATGCAATATAAATTTATGTAAACACCTATGACAAAAGATGTCATTTTTGAAATATACAAATTTTAAACATGCATTGAATCAAACTAAAATAAAATCGTGGGGCACGTCCAATATCTACAATCGAAAGACATGGCATGTGACTTCACCCACCTAGTGCTAAGTAGCAAGTGTCGTCTATGAATGGGGGTTCGACGAACGAAAGTATATCAATCACAAACTGAAACCAAAACATGAACTCATTTGCATGAGCCATTTGACGGGTTTTGTCTTGTACAATCTTCACTACCCTTAAAACTATCAAAGATTATTTTAAAGTTATCATTTCATTATTCAATGAATATGATAGAGTTAATCCCAAGGTCATCCAAAATTCATTTAAAGTGGACGTGCCCCACGATTTTATTTTAGTTTGATTCAATGCATGTTTAAAATTTGTATATTTCAAAAATGACATCTTTTGTCATAGGTGTTTACATAAATTTATATTGCATTTTTAGGAATATATGTGACTATAGATATTTCCAGAAAGTGAGTAGGTTACGCGTTACTTTATTTTGAAAACATAACAATGTATACATATTGGTATCCATGACTGTATCCATGAAATTATTTTTTAGCTTTTAGTACATTCATCTGCAATATAAAACCGTTTAACTTAAAATTTTTTTTTACTTTTTTTTTTAACATTATTTTGTCATTGTTATTTATGAGAATGTCTATAACTTGTAAATGAATGCCCCAACTACTCGTTTGCCCTCTTAGAATAAAACAAAGCGAGGCGTGCCAGGGCAAAGAAGGTACTAAAGAATTCGATGTCCCGCGATTTAAAAAGGTTTAAGAATCCCTGCCCTAATGTCTTTAGGGTCTTATTTTATTTCCCTGTATCACCATACGTTCTGTGACACAGATGTCATACATCCTTTATCTAGATACTATCTATATTGATAAACGAGCCTTAAGGCTAGATAACAAACGGCTCGAGATAGTTCTATTAGAATTTATGGCCTGAAAGCGTGATTTACGTATACTTCGCTGGGGAGATTTGGAGATTGGGGTAAGGGTACGCTTTAAGTTAACTTATTAACTGCCATTTCACTTGAGTATAACTTACTAACAAAATATAAACAGGATTTTCAAAGAAGGTTGACAACCTGGAAGCTGTGAGCACTAGGCTATATTGTTTGTGTAATTTGGCTACTATACATATTTCGAAAAGAACTTATTTTTATCCAGGCTAAGCTCGCGTGGCAGAAAAAAAAGGTCTTTTAACTATCTCCATACTAAATATCGCATCTTTCCGTTGATCCGTTTTGATTTGATTTGATGACAAAGAAACAAACATACACACTTTCGCATTTTTAATAGTGCAAATGCTCACTGTACATTAGAATTGGCACGTTGACACGCTGGTGATACGACCGATAATGCCGATTCCCTTTCAAAAGCCTAAGAATTAAAATTGTAATTTACAACTATATTTTGTAGGTACTAGGATATTTAGCCGGCTCAAAAAAATGCTGTTTATTATCGACAGATTTTATTACAGAATCAACGGTAGCTCTCTCAAGTGTCCCCTAGTAATTAGCTAATGGTATTGCAGGAATCGCCCCTGGGGTCGTAGTGAATTCTATTTGTCTGTCGTCAGGATGATCGCTATTTATTTACAGCGGTGTAGTATTTCTCTACACGTCCTTCCGAAATAGTGAATTTAAGGTTACATGTCTGCACATACATTATTTGTGTACTAGCTACCGCCCGCGACTCTGTCCGCGCGGCTGTCGGTCTTCGCGTGGATGGATTTATTTTTTTTCTACGTATTTTTCCAGGATAAAAAGTATCCCATTTTATGTCCAGGATAATAAGGTATAATTATACCTAGTTTCATCGAAATCGAACGTTAGTTTTCACGTAATGCCTGAACATACAGACAGACAGACAAAAATTTTTTTTATCGCATGTTTGGGTTTGGTATCAATCCAGTAACACCCCCTGCTATTTATTTTTTCAATATTTTCTATGTACAGAATTACCCTTCTACAGATTTATTATATAGTATAGAGTATAGATATAGATAATCCTAGTCACTTAGGTAGTTTATATAGAGATACAAAAGTCACCTGGGAGGACAAAACTATTTATCTATTTATTAGGCACAATATATCTTTTTATTATAGTTAATGGGGGCAAAGGAACAATCAGAGCCATTTGATGACTACTGAAGCCCATTAACAAACCCATAATAAACCAAACCAATATTTTTTATACAGACTTGTTGGCTTCCCTCCTTTCCAAGTTAGCATTGGAAATTCACTCGATATAAACAAGAAGTAACAGGTATTTTTTTATGGTATAAGAGGGCAAACGAGAGCCATTTTCATGACTACGGAGACCTATAGACGTTCGCATACAGACTATACAGATGCGCTGCCCTCCTATCTCCTCACACCTCCATGGGCCACCGGCTACTTAGACACCGCACGAAACGCGACAGCATAGCTGTCACTTTACGCCGGTCTCGTGTAAGCGAGATGTACCTGCCCGGTCGTGCCGGCCCAATTCGGCTGCATTCAACCATGCAGTGTGCACCTCTTACTGAAACGAACAGGTGTTCGATCACAAATATTATCCATTCGCATCGACATATTATATCCCGTTAAATTGTTACAGCCGCAAACCATCCTTTAATATCCCGGAGGAGACGGATGGCGCGTCGTTACGATGAGAAACGATCGTAAAGTCCTATCTCCAATTGATTTACTAGTATCTTGCTGTACGTTTGAGATTTTTTCGGCCATATTTCGTCGAAATAATGGATGATGGAGCGCCGCGATAAATTGAGATCGAACGGCACTCGAATATCTATTTCAATTTTTTTACATAACAAGAGGGGAGAATTGGAAATTAGATCGCGTGATGTACGTGTAAATTATGATCGAAAGGTTGGCAGACGAATAGCCCTCCTTTATATTATATTTTCCTTCGACAGTCCGGGCCTAAATAATGAATGATATATCCATAGAATCGTGGCCACTTATTGCTATATACAGTGGTTTAGTTTAAGCTAGTGACTAGTCAATGGTACGTCTATGTCGTATTGCTTGTTGAAACTACCCCCCCCGGTGCTTATAAATTAAGTGTAAAATATTGTCTTATAAATGCTAAGACTGTCTTATTTCTATAAATAATGATTGAATAAACAACAATATGCTTTTAGTAAGTAGTTATTTAATGGCTCCACTGCTTCACTTGTGTCCTTGCTCATTACAAGCTGGATGGGTTGAAAGAGGGTAAAGCATTATGTCTTGCGGATGTCATAAGAGCGATAGTCATCTGCTCCTGTTGGTTTGCGACTGCCTGGATGTCAAGTGGTAAACATGTTCAGCTACAGATTGAGATCTCGGGTTCGAATCTCTGAACAGTCCGGAGTGGGGAATTTAGCTTTGTTACACACCTAAACCACTTTCAATCGTCCGTCCTGCGCCTGATTTTTTTCCGACCACAGCCAAAATTCAGCTATAACGATATTATTATTATTATTAAACTTTATTTGATTGCCCCGCAAAAATAATAAATCGTTAAATAGTCGACAGTGTTTTTACATTCATTAATCATTATTCGTCTGTGTTAAAGAGTTGATGTGAGTAACGACGATGATGTCTGTCTGCATAGACGTCACTATACGCCACGAGAAACCCATCTTGCAAACAGGCAAACCGCATTAAAAGAGCCGTTTCCAATGTTATGCCGGCTTAATTACACATATTATGACTAACAACATATAATTTAGTTCACGTTATAGAACTAGCGCCTCTATCGCCTATCCTATGTACTTAAATGTAAAAAGGAGACTGGTGGGTTTCGGCCTATACCTACAAACAATAAACCTTTTATATAAAAAAGCTTATTTTTAGGCAATTGTATTTCTTGCAGCACTTTATTGTAGAACTTGTCTGGTTCGAGAAATATGAATTTAATCGTTTTGCCCATAATGCTACTAATAGACATGTCTATTTATCGATTCATGGTCACTGTAACGTTGGTGCTTCTTAAGTTTAGTAAAGAGAGTGTCAGTTATGCGCTCAGATACAGATATTTTACCTCATCTGAATAGTGTGTTTTAATTCACGGAAAATTAAAACTTGCAGTGATAGTTGAAATTATGATACTCTATGTTTGTCTATGAATTATGTAGATATTAAAAATTATATGACCACGTGGAATATAAAATGTAATTATTTGATTATTGAAATTACACGGCTCTTGAGTGGTGACTCTTGGTGTTTATTTATTGGTACCAGAAAGTCCAAGAGTGCACAACTCATTATGCTTATAATGTTCAAATTTTCCGGATTTTCCTTAGCTCCACGAGGCTTAAACCAATAAAAATTATGAATGTAAAATAAATTAAAAACAAAGCTTTCTTCTCTTCACAAATGTCTCTGGATGAGAAAGGGAAGGTGTCCGTCTACATAATATTGGGCTATTTGACAAGTTTTCAAAAATCACTACAGAATGTTTATCAGTGATCAAGGAACTTATAGAATTTGCGTTTTTAATTCTGATAAGTATAAATACTTATCTATAATACTTATCTCAAATTTTCAAATGAAAGATTCATTATTTATAAATCACGCGAAAACATTTCTTTTAGCAAAATGGCGTCTTGTGGCGTAGTAACTTTGTAGCGCTCAGAAAATCACTGCCGTAGTACTATTTAGAACTTTTTTGTTCTTGCTATCAGTTGACAAATCCATAAGTTGAGCTAGAAATTTGACAAGTGACTAGTACTATGAATGAATGAACGAAATATACTTTACTGTGCATATAACAGAACACAGAAAAAAATAAATTACATTTTAAAGTAATTAACTAATACTATCAGTAGATTTAGGAGAATGCAGCCTCTCGTCTCGTCATCATCAATTTAAATGGTAAATTATTTCACTACATAATGACTTAAAAAAACGTATTAATTAAATTTTAAATTCAATAAGCTTTTATTTTGAATACTGTCAAATAGCCATGTCAGACACGTCTATGGGCGTTGGTAGTCACAAAAAGGCCCGTTCGTTGACCCCTTATATTATGGAAAAATAAATAAATAAAGCCTCCAGCCGTATACTCGAGTTACAGATTTATAATTCTCCGGACGAGGGTAGTGGCGTATCGTGTTCTGTTAATTTATTATGTAACTCGAACAGATCGCTGACCAGCGGTTATAATATTATCAAATTATTATAATTAACGTAATTTTAATACAGTTACTGTTTTTTTATGGTATGGTAACGAGCAATCGGAGCCATGTACACGACTACTGACTCCCATAGGCTATACAGATACGTAGCCCTCCTTTCTCCCCCACCTCCATGGGCCACCGGCTACTTACACACCGCGCGAAACGCGGTAAAACAGCTCATGTAAAAGAGAGATACCTCCCAGGTCGTACCGGCCCATGCAAGCATGCAGTGTGGCACTACCTCTTACAAGTTTAAGTTTACTACCTCTAACAAAGTTAAGCTGTTAGCAAATGATAAGTTTCTGAATATAAACTATACTAACATTACATAATGTGTATGAAATTCGAGTATCCCTTTTAACGATAAGTATCTTGGTTATTGTTTCAAACGTGTGTGTTATTTTGTTGCCACGTCAAGTAACATGACCGCTTGAAGTGTTTTATTTCGATCTCGTTGTTTCTGATAATTTACATTAAATAATAATACATTGTTGTAATTCCTTTAAATATTATGCTGCGTTTAAGTTGCTGGCAATGATATTTTTTATCTTAGGAATAGGCATCGTATTTTTTATAAAACATTATACTATTAATTAAATTTATTATGGTTAAAGTGTCATCATTTTTACCTAGACAGGGTAAGCGTGAAACTGTAAAGCTTTGAAGTGGACAACCATAGAGCCATATGAAAAGAAAATAAAAATAAAAATATATCTATTAAATAACGGTAAGCAAACGTACTAATTGAAGAGTGTTTTGCATAAACCTAAAAATAAAAAGACACACAAAGGAAATCTATCTGTGTGTATTCTTTCATATTACGGACACATTAACCCATTTCTTGCTATTCATTTTACAACTGCCTTTAACTTTATCACTGGTTGTACAGACTCCATCGGTACCACATGAGTTTGGCCTTACGACAAACAAGCAAGAAGCATTTTTTTTTCTTCTCTCTTCATTTTATTTCTTCTGGTTAATTTCGTTGCGGGTCCCAAGACAGGTTTAGCTTATCCCTCGGGTTCCCTGAGATCATATCAAAGGGTCGTTATGGTTGTCCGTGTTGATCCTGGCGACACAGGAGTAGCAGCGGTGGGAAAGAGTGGTGAGCCAATCCCGTACAAAGCAAGAAAACCGCTCTTTAAAGGAATAATATTCGCGTATACTTAAGACATCATTAAGGCTCCGCTTGTTCGTTTGCCACTTATACCAGAAAAACCAGCCAAGTGTGTCTCGGACTCGCACACCGAGGGTTCCGTACCAACGAAAGGTATCTCTGTAACATTTTTTTTTATCAGAAAATAAAATAACTAGCTTTTATATGAACAACAAAGGTAAATAGGCCCGTGGAGTTGGGAGGAAAAAGGAGGGCAGCGCATCTGTATAGCCTCTATGCGGATGTTTGTGGGCGTCGGTAGTCATGAAAATGGCTCCGGCTATTCGTTTGTCCTCTTATACCATAAAAAAAATATTTGCGTTTTTTTGAAAATGTATTATTTCTTTTCTTTATTTCTAATAATGATATCTCGCTCAAACTAATTTTCTTTGATAGTTTTCATTGATATCTATAGCATACATATTTTTATTTTATTTTTTACTCTCTTAATTTAGAAGATAGAGAGGGGGGACGCACATTTTTCCACTTTGAAAGCGTCTATCTTTCAAGCAATTGATTTTGACGAAAAATCGTTTTAGTAAGGTAATGTTTTTTTAAAGACCTATTCATAGACACCTCACATAGAGGTTGGATAAAAAAAATATATTTTGTTCAATGTATGGACTGCCCCCTTTATTTCTGAATTTATTTACTTCTATTAACATATGTACAAAGTTTTAACTACGTAGGCCCAAAATTTTATAAAAAATGGCTGTGACATACGGACGAACGGACGGACACACAGACACCCAGACATCTATAAGGGTATCGTTTTTCGACATTTGGCTACGGAACCCTGAAAATCGTCTGTGTAAGAAACACGAGACAGCAAACAATCTAAACCAGTGCACGCACATAACAGCGGGTAGATCTGAGTTTATCGAACTGCGGTGCGGAGAGAATGAAGTTGAGAGGCGCCTGGCCGTCGCCCGGCGGGAGATCCGGAGAACACAGTCCTGCAATAAATACACTCAGCGGCATCAACGCACTCACTCTATAGTGAGATACATAGACTCACTCTATAGTAAGATACATAGAAAACTGTCTTATTATTGTCATTCTTCTTTCCTTCGCTTTGCAGAAGGGTAAATATACTACTTTTAGAAAGTGGTAATGCCACGCTACATGCATGCATATAACCGAATTGGGCCAGCACGACGAGGAGGAGTTACAGACGCCGACACAGGTGGCACGTGGAAACGCGTCTTATTCTTCTTCTTCTTCTTGCTTACTGCTTACTGAAGTGGCAACTATCCTGATGTTATAAAATATTTTTAAATATATAAATAACTGGCTGCGCTTCGCGGTTTCACCCGAGTAAGTTTCGATCCTGTCGAAAAATCGATGAAAAATATGTGTTGGACGATCGAATCGATCCGGTGAAAATCGATCCGGACGTATCAATGGAGTACGATAACTAACATTGTGGCGTGAGAATTTTATATAAAAGATTATTATAAAACATAAAATTATTTATTCCTGTTTAAACAAAAAATAGAAAGCAAATTTCTAGCGAACTTTATAAAACGAGGTGAACTCAATAAAAATCCACCAAATTTATCCTCAAATATTTTCTCACATTTATGTCCTTGTTTACTATGTACGTTCCAAATGTCTTTTAGGAATGATTGATTCTTTAAAAGGCAGTTAGGGGAGTGGGTCGTTTAATGTGATTTAACGCCTACGCTCCAGGTGAGGGCTTTTAACATCGCGAGCAGCTCTTTATAGCCATCTCCAAACAACGTTATCTCTCCTGGATGTGATGCCGAAGAGTCGAGATTTTATGTGTTTTATATTGTTTATTTTTAGATGTGCCAAATACGCGACAGTTAAGACATCATCGTCAGCATATTTGTCCTGAAATACAACTCGAGTCAGATTTATTGCTAAAGAGATGTTTCTTTTGTTTTCAGATTCATGTCACGAAAGCTTTTGAATTAATTTTGTGTCGAAAATAGAATTTATCCAATTTCTATTACTACTTACTTTCACTAAGAGAGCTTAGATTTAGGTATCAAAATACTAATCTAAGAGAGCTTAGATTAAGATATCAAAATACTAATATAAGAGAGCTTAGATTTAGGTATCAAATGATAGGCTAACGACTGTCAAAAACAAAGTAAAGAAGCAAAAAAGAGAAGTGAAGTACCGGCACAGTAGATGTGTTTATTACAACCTGGATTTTACGGTACAGGGTTGTACAAAGTATCGGTAAACTATGTAAATAAAATTTGATTATTTTTTTAGTATTTTTTTTCAGCGGTTCTTCATAATTATTAATTGTTTAATTTTTTGGATTGATAAAACATTATTAATGCACCGGAAGTACATCCCCAATATTGATATTTGACACCACTAGGTATGTCCATTCGTAATTTTTTTAAACCCGACAAGTCCATAGTGGTTTTTTTTCAAACTCCGGTATGTCCATACTATTCCATACATTTTGCAGCTAAATCGCTAAATATATATTTTTTTTACATTTGTAATAAACACAGACATCTACGTGACTGATAGTTCAATATTAAAATTCATAATTTTTAAAAAAAACATATTTCTTTCATTTCCCACTTTTACGACTTTTACAGTGAACGTATCTGTTTTTTAATAATTAGCTACACAATTTATACTTTATTTCGTAATTTATGTTTCAATGCAGTTGAAAGAATAGTCTAATTTGTCGCTAATACAATTGTGTACGACAAACTGTGTCGCCCTGCTGTGCTGCACGTAGCTCAGTCGGTCTATTATTCATTGCGGTAACAATACAGCGCTAACTACGTCATTTCTACTTTATTTTTATTCATTACGAAGTCCACAGACTTCAAAGCTAATAACAGTGGTATCATAATATTAAATTACGTCGAAACACTGCTGCAATCTGTTGTATTCATCTATACTAATATTTTAAAGCTGAAGTTTGTTTGTTTGTTTGAACGTACTGATATCTGGGACTAGTGGTTCGAATGACAAAATATGTCAGTGTTAGATAGTTCGTTTATCAAGGAATAAAAATCTAGAAAAAATGTGTGTGCTTTAGACCACACGATTGAAGTAAAACTTTATATACGAAACATAACTGGCATTGAGAAGGTTAGAGAAAAAAATGTGCGCGCGCATTGCTCTTTCTTGTCCTTACAGTAATATAAGAAAAAACTCTCTCTGTGTTTACACTAACTTATTTCTCCCTCTCCACTTACGTTGGTCTCGCCCGATCACACTTTTCGTAATGCTCTCGTCACGCATTCATTAGCTAGACGAGCACGCGTAATGAAGTTTTACTTAAAAAGAAACAATAGGAGTTAGGGAATGTATCTTGGGGCTTAATCTGATTTCATATTATATCGTAAGTATATACGTTATTATCCTTTATCTAAGATATACGTGTGCTAGATCCGTCAGTGAAAATCGCATATACCTCCTTTTTATAACAAACATTTCTAAAATGTGTGTACTATCACACATACACACACAAATTCTAAAATAACTTTGGCTTTTATTGATCTAAAAAAAAACATTTTCTTTTTTGAGTGTCGTATTGATACCTAGACACGTTACAAGTACATACAGATTTCACAATACCTACAAAGATTTATCCTAGCTGTAATTAATTTCGCATTAGACTAGCGTTACTGGCAAAATACCGAGCCCTAAAGGGAATTATGATGTAGCGTTTTCAACAATAGACCGAAACTCCCATTCATACATCTACATGAATAACCGATAAGGCTTAGTACACACGGCGTGGGAGACACCCCGTTAAGAGGATCAACACGTCTTCACAATAGATTTTAAATGTTTTAATCGATGTCTTTGAAACTTATGAATGATAAAGATAAGGCAGACAACAGACAGAATTGAAGACACCCGGTTAAATTTATTAAGACATCTGGATATTCAATAACCGTTTAAAATGTTTCAATTAAAATGTCTATGAAACTTATGAATAAAGATAAAGTTAAGGCTAAGGACATACAGCATTAGAGACACCCGAATAAAGCGAAAGCTTCAAGATATTCTGATATTCACGGTATCTTTAAAGTATTCATTGATTTTTTTAAGTAAAAGATAAGGTGGAGCACACACAGTACCTGAGATACTTGAGAAAAAATCAATTTATTCAATTTTCCAGAAATTATTTTAAAGCTCTCACACTGTAAATCTAAGTAACTGCTCGACTACTCGACTGACCTGAAAATCTAACTTTTAATCGAGGTTTGTAACGTAACTTCCACCTTACGTTACGTTACAAGCCTCGATTAAAAGTATCCAGATTACATTCACTTACTTAAATCGATTTTGGTGCTATAAATTTATATGTTATGTACATTTTTTTTTAATTTTTCATACGGCTTTACTTCGAAGAGATATTGATTATTTGAAATTGATTATTTATACTATATAGGTAGTGACATTCAAATTATTTAGCTTTACGCGACCAAACCCGCTGTAGTGCCCTACAAGCCAAAATATCAAAAAAGTTCTTACTATTCCGACATTTTGTCTTTATTGTTACAAGTTTAAATATTTAAAGTGACTGCAAAAATTCAATCTCGTTTAATTCTGATTTGATCGTGGCGCTCTGCAGTTTATCCGTCTCCGAGACAACACGTGGGTGTCAGACAGAATACGACTGTGTATACTCGGTCTAATAAATTTTAATAGTGGGGCGATAGCAAGCTGGCCGTAAATTTTATTAACCTGTGGGTCCCTATTTTATTGCTTGTAAGACGGTGCTGACTTGAATATATTTTTACATCTCCCTTTTATTTTGTAGCGGATTTATAAATAAGGTTAAACATGTTTATGTGGTCTCTCAGATTAAATAATTTAAAATTTATATAACAGTAATTTCTTGTTTCAGTAGCAAGCTATTGGGAACGGACACCTTGAATGCCCACTGTAAATAAGTGGCAGTAGGGTGTCTGATTTCACGGGACTGGTGAAAAAAAGATTGATGGTCTAGAAGACACCGTGTTTAAACTATAAAGAGGAACATGAGGAGGCAATCGAAACCAACCTCACAGAAAGGGGTGTCATCGCACTTGCTTAACGATTAATCTGGAGCCAACTCTAATTCCTCCTCTCCTCATCATAATCACCTGCTAAGTTTTGAAGAAAACAAAAAATAATCACTGACTCAGATTGTCTGTAGATTACTTTTAGTAGAATGTATGTACAGACGTACATACAGAATCCGTCGTAAAAAAATAACCATTGAAAGAATCATTGTGATCTTCAAAGCAAATTTGAAAGATTTAAAGACATTTTTACAGAACTTTAGCAGCTAAGTGGGCCTACAATTAAATATAATTACTCCAGTAGTTAAAACTCCCAGCACCACAACCACAAAGTTGGTGAGCAGCATCTTAGTCGTTAGGTTTGTTGAATTAGGTGCAGTTTGGAACAGTAAACTACTTTCACAATTACAAGTCTTGTCGCTTTACGTCCGGAGGGAAGCTTGCTCGCTGAAACTAATAAAGCTTAAAGAGACAGTATTAAGTGCTTAGTGTCAACGAACTTTCTTAAGTCGAAATATCTTCATTTACAAAGCTATTGGATTAATCATTCCCCCAGATCATATGTGTCCAGCTAAAACGTTACAGATTTTTTCTTTTTTTTTTATGATATAGGAGGGCAAACGAGCAGCCGGAGTCATTTTCATGACTACCGACGCCCACAAACATCCGCATAGGGGCTATACAGATGCGCTGCCCTTCTTTCTTCTCCCACCTTCATGGGCCACCGGCTACTTACACACCGCACGAAACGCGACGAAAGCTTGTTAAATTGGTCTTACCATGACTAGAATTTGATGCCAGGTAGTGCCACACTGTGTGCAGCCGAATTGAGCCGGCACGACCAGGGTACCTCTCGCTTACACGAGACCGGCGTAAAGTGACAGCTGTGCTGTTGCATTTCGTGCAGTGTGTAACTAGCCGGTGGAGCATGGAGGTGGCAGGAGAAAGGAGAGCAGCGCATCTGTATAGCCTCAATGCGGATGTCTTTGCGTCTGTAGTCCTGAAAATGGCTCCGACTGCTCGTTTGCCCAACATTATCATAAAAAAAAACAAACACTTTATTTTAAGGGAGTAAATAAGGAGATGATTGTCAAGTAGATAATAATAACTAGATAAGGAGTACCTATCTGTAATAACAATTATAAGATGTCTATGTGTGTCATTAACCATCCGAAAGCAGCGCATTTTGGCTATTAAAATGTGATGACCGTTAAACTAAATCTGTTTAGTAGTTTTAGTGCGAAATAATATACAATTGTTTACATTTATGGTAAAGAAAACCTGTTACCATCGGTAATATTACATATATTACCTGTGGTAACAGGTATTCTTTACCTGTTACCACTGGTAATATTACATATATTACCTGTGGTAACAGGTATTCTTTCATTAAAGATTATGCCGAATTATATTTAATATATTTAATACAGTTGCAAGGTGCGTTAGCACAAACTGAACAAGAATTGGTTAATACAATTGGCGTTTGGAACTTTGAACTATGACCGTCGGTGTATGTGGGTGGGACTTGGAATCCGTAATGTCTCAGCTGTAAAATACTGGTATTTAAATGCCGAGTTGTTTGAACTTCGAGTATATTCCGAACAGATGTTTGGAATTTCATTTATTCCGTAGGAATTTCGGAGAGATTATCTTGTTAAATTGGATCACTCGCAGTGACTAAAATTTCATTTTATTTTTTTTATTTATTGTTTAGGATTAAACTAGTGATTTTTACGTATAATAGAAGGGCGCAAACGTGTAACGCATTCTTAAGCAGCACGCTTATGCGCCGCGTGTCTGACTTTTCCTTCTCCCCTACCATGAGCCATAAGAAACTCACAAGCCACATGAATCACGACAGCGTAACTTTCGCTTTACGGAGGTATCATGTGAGCGAGAAGTACCTCTGTGGCTGTACCTCTGAGCAAATAAAACGCTGTAAAGGGATGTGCTGTCGCGTTTCGTACCGTGTGTTAGTTTCTGGTGGCCTATTAAAGGATAACTCCTAGGTGGATGTTTGTAGGCCTCGCTAGGCATGAAACGGCTTCCATTTACTTTTCATAGTATATTCTTTTACCATGTACTGTAAAAAAAATATCGACACTTGTTTGTAAGTTCATCTTTTCTGCGGCCGAACTCTACTGCAACAATGCTTTAATACGTTTTATAATTATTAAATAATAAGAGGGCAAACGAGCAGTCCGCATAGAGGCTATACTCATGCGTTTCTCTCCTTTTTCCTCCCACCTCTATGGGCCACCGGCTACTTACACACAGCACGAAACACGCCAGCACAGCTCTCGCTTTCGCAGGTCTCGTGTAAGCGAGACGTTCCTCCCGGTCGTGCCGGCACAATTCGGCTGCATGCCAGCATGCAGTGTGGCGCTACCTCTTACAAAAGGACATAGGTCTACCCCAGAGAGCCCCACAAAAGAGGTTCACAAGGACTATAGTCGGATAATGAAGTATTGTAATGGTAATGTAGGATTTCAATAGTATTTTTCAAACACCTCCAGAAATTTTGGAGCTATGTGGTAGAAACAATCAAATCAATCAATTTACAATATGAGCATAGACGTTGGCGTAGATTGTTCTGTGTAGAGTTATTGCAAGTAATCCAATTTTCTATATAATATGTATACCATCAATATTAAATAATATTATCCCTTAGACGAGTATCCTATATACTCTTCTTCACATTTCTGTCACACTACATCATAACACAATTCGCGATTACGTCGAAAAAAGAAATACTAATGTTATAATGTTTCTATCTGAGCGCGCCGTGGGGTGACCTATTTTACCAATACAATACGGACATTTCTTCATCAATAAGTCAATATTATAGGCGCGAATCATTTCTTTATCCATCTACTAGCATACATATACTGACATATTATTTCCATGCTGAAAGTAAATGATTCGCTTATCCATAGTAAGAGGTAGTGCAACGCTACATGCGCTTGTGTAGCCGAATTGAGCCGGCACTATCTCTTGCTTACACGGTACCAGCGTAAACTAACTACAGCGCTGTAGCGTTTCGTGTGGTCTGTAAGTAGCTTTTTATACCATATAATATAAATAAACTTATTCGTGTTGTCAATTGATCTATTCTTTTTATTTATTTTGGAATTTTTTAAGCTTCCTTTGTTACATACAAGAAGATACAAGAAAGAACATTGGTGAAATCAGAACCAAAAATGATAATCATAACATAAATACGAGAAACAAGCATAAAATAGATATACCATTTCATAGACTTAGTAAAGGAAAGAATTCCTTTCGGGGGCAATACATACGCCTCTACAATAGTATCCCAGAAAGCGTCCAAAAACTTTCGATTAATAAATTTAAAAAAGTTGTTAAAGAGCGTTTGTGTGATAAGTCATACTATAAGTATTGTATTATATCATATTATGCAAATGTACTTGTATGTTTATATTTTTGAATTTTACATTTGATCACAACATGAGGCCCGCTGAGTTTGTTTCGCCGGTTCTTCTCAGGACAGGGCTAGGGTTGAACCGGTGGTAGATTTAATTGTTGACGTTCAAAAAGTAATTCCTGTAATTCTATTTTGAATAAAAAACTTTTCTTTCTTTCTTTCTTTCTTTCCAAGTAAAAATTCCCCATTTGGTTAACATTCAAATTACAAGTGCCGCTATAATTATTTTAACGCTTAATGTTTTTTTTTTATTAATTAATACTTTTAATCCATCGTAAAGAAATTACACAGCTAATACACATACACATTTCCCGTCACAGTTTTACTGACTCGCTTCATCTTATTCTTCTAATAAATTGATCGATTTTTTTTATTTACTTTTGTTTTCTTTCAAAGTCCCAAGTAAAACTTTCTAATTGCCCAATTTGGCTCCCAGCCAATATACAAAGTTCGCTATTGAATGTTCATATAGTATTTATAACGAGTAAAATTACTAGAGTACACTGGGTCAAGAGATTTTTATATTTTATTCGATTGTTTACTGACACATATGTATATTTTTTTGCTTTTACTTCTTTACTTTATTTGACACTAGTTGACCCGACAGCCGTTGTCTGTCATTTATTGAAAAATATTTCGTCATGGTAACGTGTAATGTTATGTGGCCGAGTTTGCAATCCGTTATTTTGCCCTACAGTAATGTATTTTAAGTCGAGATACCGACTGCACCATTATATATATTGATAAATTATAGTCATTATGTTATCGACGACTAATATCTATGTAACAAAAAATATTTCATTAAAATCCGTCCAGTAGTTTTTGTGTGAAAGCCGCACTAGACACAGACAAAGTGACGTCTTCTACAGTTTTATTATACTTGACAAAATAAATTTTATTAGATTGCAACAAAATAATAAACGAAGGTTACTTTTGTATATAAAATTATAAGTAAGTAAGTACTACAAAAGTGTGGTGAGTAGTCACCCTAACGATTCATCAACTAATGTACGAGAAAATTCTATTATACAAGTACAAGACCAACACCTGGGTTTGCTCACACTAATTGCTTTTTTATGTATCTCATATATTATATGAATGAATACACTTAGTAAGAGGTAGTGCCACGCTGCATGCTTGCATGCAGCCGAATTGGGCCGGCACGACCGGGGAGGTACCTCTCGCTTACACGAGACCGGCGTGAAGTGACAGCTGTGCTGTCGCGTTTCGTGCGGTGTGTAAGTAGCCGGTGGCCCACGGAGGTGGGAGGAGAAAGGGGGGCAGCGCATCTGTATAGTCTATATGCCGATGTCTATGGGCGTCGGTAGTCATGAAAATGGCTACAACTGCTCGTTTGCCCCCCTATACCATAAAAAAAAAATTAAGTATTTAATACAATACACATACGTATTATTGGGTACAGACACGCCTAAAAATCAGTTATATTGCTTTCTCACCAACATTCAATAATATAGAAACTGGCTGCTGTTATTTTTTTATTTTCTTTAAGAAATACCGTATAATTAGTCATAATTAAAAAAAAATAATGCCAAAAATGTTTAAAAATAGTTATATAATTTGAAAGATACCTACCTACTTAAAATTTATGAACACTTTAAACGTGAAGTTATTCGTGTTGAAAAAAGTGTATGACTCAGCAAGTAAGTAGGTATTCATAGTTAGTTCCGTTCTAATTGAAGTCTGTAAAAGGGTT
>LUGF01039320.1:105388-137448 GCA_001625245.1 Calycopis cecrops
CAAAGATATCATTTATACTAATTGTTCTATCTCATTATTATTAGTAAGTTAATTATTATTAGATACATTTTTTTAATATTCTTTTAAAGTTATTTATTTTTGTAACATTGTTATGCCATTGCAAACAGGATTTAAATATTAAGATGCAATCTAGAAATATCTGTTTATTTATAACTTATTAATTATTATTATTATATACTAGCTGCGCCCCGCGGTTTCACCCGCGTAAATTTCGATCCCGATTCGATTATTTTTTTAAGGAAAAAACTATCCCAGTTACCCTCTGTGTGTGCCAAACTTTATGAAAATCGGTTCAGTAAAGTTTTGCGTGAAAGAGTTACAAACAAACGTACCTACAAACTCGCATATATAATAATATTATGACTATTATGTATAGATCACTTTTCGCTAAGCCTATCGGAACGTATCTATATCTATCTACCTATACCTAAGTTGACAGACAGACAACAAAGTAATTCTATAAGGGTTCACTTATTCCTTTTTGGTACGGGCTTTATTAATTTTGTTATAGAATTGGGGCAAACAAGCAGTCGGTCCCATTTTCATGAGTACCGACGCCCATACATCCTCATTGATACAGATGTGTTGCCCTTCATTCTCCTCCCACAAACATGGGCCACCGGCAACGTATACACCGCACGAAACGCGATAGCGCAGCTGTCACTTTACGCCGGTTTCGTGTAAGCTAGAGGTAACTCCCCGGTTGTGCCGGCCTAATTTGGCTGCATGCAAGCATGCAGTGTATCACTACCTCTTACTAGAAGGCGATATTCACGTTATATTATATGTAGTAGTATTATGACCGACTACCGAATGAATCGCTTACAATTATGCCACTTCACGTTCATGCGATCCCATGATTAAAGTTCGCCATGCATGTGTCAATATGCGTGCATATGCATGCGTTTATCGTCGCCGCAGATTCGATAGAGCGATTACACTCGATGTTAATATGTCACGTTCTTGAATAATCGCAACATCGCATCGTCCAATGCACAATAACGCACATCACACACTGCGGCAATTCGGTCGTTTTACGAATTCTTTGATGTGTGAACGTACCCTTATGCTATGTACGATATTTATTTTTAGGAGAGAAAAATTGTATTAAGTCTTCTTTTAGTCACTAGTTTTTAGAAAAGCATTTATTACTTAATAGATCAGTATTAGTAATAGGACATAGAGCTGGAGCATGTTGCACTATGAGTCGCGGGTTCGAATCCTAGGTCTTGGATGTTTATCTATGTATTATATGTATTTATATAATAAAAAATATAAATATATAACGTTTCTTAAATTTATAATACACATTAAATATATTTCCGTTGTCTAGTACCCATAACACAAGTCCTTACGTTACTTAGTACGGGGCTAGGCTAACGTGGTGTGATAAGTCTACAGATATTACTATTATAGATATTATTAATAAGCGCCATGCTGCATTGCAACCGAGATGGACGGCACGACCGGGGAAATACTTCTCACTCACATAATACGTACGTCGCGGTTCCGACCCGTGTTTATCCAAAAAACCAATAGAGTGGGAGGGGGTGTCGAAGGGAAACGCTTTATTTAGCGTTTGTCTACGCTATAAAGAACTACTTCGGAAAGGATTATAGTTTAGTTTAAATGGATTGAAATACCGTTAAGTATTCGATGCATTTACATACAACCTTCAGTCTCGATCTAGCAGGTAATTGTTAGAGTCGTTAAAGTAATTAACAAACGCCTGGGCCACTTGAAACTTCTCAAAATCATATAATCATAGTTCACCAAAGAGCCCTTTTGTTTCTATTACGTAATGGTTATAGACCAAAGCTATCTATCTATAATATAGAAATAGGTTTCCACTGAAAGAATGTGTTCGTTCTTTTACCTATGAAAAACTTCTACTCATAGAAGAACTAAACTATTAAGTGATACTAATATAGCGATAACTAGCTGTACAATGCGCGCTTTGCTACGCCACCAATTAAATTAAAATTGAAGGAAAGACATTATACAAAAATATTATATTCAATTAATTTTGAGTCATTTTAGGGATAGGTTGGCAACAATTGGTCATTGCTACACCACCATCAGATGAATCATCATGAACTATCTCATCAATATATAAAACTCATTGGACTGACAGTGGCGTCGTATGTCGAAAATTGTTTGTACCAACTCAAAAATCTTCATGGTCTGCCGATGCAGAACAACTTTGCTAAAGATAATTATATCATCAAATACATAGTTTATGATTCTATAAAGGACATATAGATATAGACATTAGACAAATAGATAGATTTAGTATTTCAATACAAATCGTCAATAAAATCTCTTTGACTTCTACCATCTGACTTTCTTTTCTCATAGGTAGGAACAGAAGTACCTACCGCATTGCTGTTACGTGTAATGCAAAAAAACCCGTCATGGAACATATTTTACGCAGAAGGATCCGCGTGGCATGATTATGCGCATTAATATGCATTTTTCCCCAAATATATTTTTCTCTTCAATAGTAAATATTGTACAGAACCCGCGTTAGAATCCAATTCTCGCTTCCCCGGATCCCTTCATCGGTCCATTAGTAACAAATCAATATCTGTACTATTATAATTCATCTCTCGGTGAAGAGGCTGTCACTGGCAGCTCTCGATATCTCGAAGTTTTCAATATTTTCAATGGAAGTTGAGTTTCGTCCATTTGGATTTCAATATTTGCACTCAATGCTTGTCAAGAACTGGGTGAGAAAATGTCGTTTGTATTTTAAATGTTCTTATTCATCAAAATATTTTTTTCTTTAATAACAATTATTGGATTTTCTATTCGGTCGATAGAGGATGGTGGTTTTAGTAAGAGGTAGTACACGATAATTCCATCAAGTGATAGCTGTGCTTTGCCGTTTATGCGGATTGTGAGTTTCCTAGTGGCCTATTGGCGGAGAAAGGGATAGGAGTGCAACATATTATCTTCATAAATACTAAGCAGCAAGTAAGTACTACTCAGCAAAGTACCAAGACTCCACTTACAAAAAACAGTTGCAGGAAGCCGTCAAGCCTTCAAGCTTTCATCGAAAAGCTTTGTATCAAAAAAAAGCATAAATTCTGTTTATTAGAAACTACTTTAGTTACATAGCAATCCCGACGTAACAGAAGTTTTACAACTATCAATGTCACTGGAAGCAGCTGTCAAGCTTCTAAAATTTAATATAATAACTATAATAACTTATAATAACTAGTAACTAGTAATAATAGCTTGGTAATAACTAACTTGGACGACCCGGCTGGCACAGTGGTACAGGGCTCGGATAAGCGGAGCATGTAGCGCCAGGGGTCGCGGGTTGGAATTCCGCCTTGGTCATGGATTTTTATCTATGTATTATATGTATTTCTGTAATAAAAATCTTAAATATATAAAATTTCTTAAATTTATAAAAACATATTAAATATATTCCGTTGTCTAGCTAGTACCCGTAACACAAGTCCTTACGGTACTTAGCACGGGGCTAGGCTAACGTGGTGTGTAAAAAGTCCACAGATATTTACTTAATAAATCGTAATAAGATAACCGGTAAGAGGTAGTAGCACACTGCATGTTTGCATGCAGTCGAATTGGACCGGCACGACCGGGGAGGTACCTCTCGCTTACAAGAGACTGGGGTAAAGTGACAGCTGTGCTGTCGCGTTTCGTGCGGTGTGTAAGTAGCCGGTGGCCCATGGAGGTGGGAGGAGAAAGGAGGGCAGCGCATATGTATAGCCGCTATGCGGATGTTTGTGGACGTCGGTAGTCATGAAAATGGCCCCGGCTGCTTTGCCCTCCTATAACATTAAAAAAAAAACCATTAACGTAGTCTTACTGTAATGAGTATGTTACATAGAAATACTGATGATGTTGATTTGAAATGTAACCTACAAAGCATTTCAATGGTGAACAACGCCATAACACCCTAAAAGTGACCCAAAAAGAAACAGATCGTTCGTCTCGTCCTACTGAACAATAAGGAGCTAACAATTCAAGGTCTAATTCACACCGGGAGCTCTCCCCCCTCCCCCACTACCACGGCCTTAATGAAAACCATTTGTTATAGTATGCCATTTGTTTTGTCGTTCTGTGTCGCCGTGAAGAATTGTCGCGGTGAATCGAAATTTGAGATTGCACAATGTGTGTCGGAAATAATCTTGTTTAACTAGTAATATTATAAATGCTTAGGTTTATACATATATATGTTTGTTTATCATATGTATATAGATAACAGCTTGCTCTTGAACTGGTTTGTGTCAATAAAATGAGCTGAATGATAATCTAATTGCTCACTCGCCAAGCATATCTCAGTAATTATAGGACGATAGCTGTATATATGTCTATTCTAAGTCTGTCTAGGTAAAATTAGATCTCATTTTGTTGGACTTGAAGATTTTTTTTTATTGTACAAGTGGGTGAACGAGCAGTGGGAGCCATTTTCATGACTACCGACGCCCTTAGATCCGCGTAGAGTTTATAGAGATGCTTGGCCTCCTTCTCCTCCCACCTTTACGGGCCACCGCCTACTTACACACCGCACGAAACGCGACAGCACAGCCGTCATTTTACGCCAAATAAGTGAGAGGTACCTACCCGGTCGTGCCGGCCCAATTCGGCTGCGTGCATGCATGCAGCGTGACACCTCTTTTTGCAGTTTTAAAATAATATCACCTGAAAACTCTCATCGAAATAAAAAGAACAATGGAAGACCGTAAATAATAATGGCTTGATGCTAAATTAATTTGAAATCAATCTATTTTAACAGTTTTAACATTAATTAAATTTTGCGGTTAATTCAAAGTGTATGTTATTTATACAACTAAAATAATAGGTACATTTAATTTCCATTGTAGAATAAAATAAATTCCATTACTATACAGGCTTTCATGTTTCAGACGTAATAAGACTTAAATTTCATGATAATGAAGTCGTCCTTCGCAGAAACGCCTTGCTATAAGACAACCGAGCGTATGTGGTTACTTTCTGACGAGTCTTTTGTGAAATTCTTAGAAAAGATATGTGGTTAAACAGTTTTAAATTGCACATTACGTCTTGTTACTCTCTTGCGTTTTCCAGTTTCATCTAGCGTAAATTGTTCACAAAATACAGGAACAATATTCCCCTTATCGTGACTACTGACGCCTATAGACATCGCTACAAGCACAGCGTATAACGGTCTATTACTCTTTTTTCCCCCGGTTGGACTGTATTGTTGGTATGTATTTTTTCACTTAATAAATTTACTGATAAGGGTAAAGTTATTTACATAAATTAAATATAAATTTACATAAATGTCCTGAAGATGTGCCTGATAAACGTGTAAGATTAAAATTGTAAAAGTAGCCACGTCCTAGTTAGAAACGTGCACGAATTATGGCACCTGTCACTACAAGCCTCTGGTATCCTTAAAAATGTTATTATAACGCTAGTCGCTCGTCTTCAATGTCAAATAGATTCGTTCAGTTTTAATTGAAGTAAGTCTATAATCATTTATTTAAATTTTGTTTTTCTTTTTTTTTTTATGTTATAGGAGGGCAAACGAGCAGTCGGAGCCATTTTCATGACTACCGACGCCCACAAACATCCGCGTAGAGGCTATACAGATGCGCTGCCCTCCTTTCTCCTCCCACCTGCATGGGGCATCGGCTACTTACACACCGCTCGAAACGCGACAGCACAGCTGTCACTTTACGCCGGTCTCGTGTAAGCGAGAGGTACCTCCCTGGTCGTGCCGACCCAATTCAACTGCATGCAAGCATGTAGTGTGGCACTACCTCTTACTAAAACTTTTCGGTTCGATCTCTGGAAAATGAAACCTTAGCTGATTTTTTTTATGTGCAGCTAGCTCCGATAAATATTAATCGCTAAAACACAATTTAGTTTACTCTATTAATTAATAAGAATTGAATTAATCAAATAATTCACGGCGAAAATAAAATGTTAATACATTTTCAATCCTGTAAGGAATCATTGAAGAAACAGCTTGAGAAGTTTTACAAAGCCGTTTTGGGTCATCGCTAGTGGGAATTGTCCATAGTCCATATTACTTTAGCATATTTACATACACACTACGCTCGAAAAAGATACAACATAAAAAAGTGTCTAGTTCATTTAATTTAAGGTGTTGCCATATTTTATCAGATACATCTAAAATACTAATTTTCTTTACCGCATTTGAAATTTTACTCGTCTCAGCAATAAACTTGTCCACAAGGTGTCATAAAATGAATTGAAAATAATATTAAATCTGGTTGAAATGTACTTTTTAATAGCAGTGCTTTATAAACGGAAATTGAAGCCAGTTCAGTGTTGCGGATAATTTTCGCCCGGTAATGAATGAATGAATAAAATATGATTTATTGTGAACAGAAACGAAATGATATATCAATAATTGGCAGCAAAACGCCAAAGATTATGTTCCTGATTCCGGCTTTCATGTTTTTTAAATGACGTCTACTGATAAAATAAAAATAAACAAAGAAAATAACAATTTTTCCCGCGATTTTCCTATACAAAGAAGTCTATTTTATGTGGTATTATTGCAATAGTATTGCATGCCTTAAGCGCGAGCGTAGGTATGCTCTACTCTCGCCTAAAAATCAAAAACTGGGTTCGGTCAGAGTTTTATTTTAAATAAATAATAATATAGTGCTTAAAGTAGGTTGGCCTTCATACCACAATAAAAGAAAACATCAATGGTCATTTTTATAAACAATAAACAGCAATCCAACCCACAATTTAGATAAAAAAATGAATTTTTCAGAAAAAATTCTATGAAAAACATATAACATTCTCTCTGTAATCACCATAACTTTTGAAAAACATAACTAATCGATTTAAATTTTATTTCAATAGGTCCGTAAATCTATTGTGACGAACTGATTAGAAAACCATAACTCAATTATTATTCGTTTTATTGTAAAAAATCAAATGTGTACTGTTGAATCTAAAAAATTTACATCTTAGGCAGCTTAATATACAAATACAAAAAATATAAAACCCCTCAACAGTGACGTTTACTCTCAGAGTAAACGTCAAAAATGTGTCAACAGTGAGCTTTACTCTGAGAGTAAAGCCACTTGAGACTTTATTTTCACAACGTTAGAGTGTATAATTGAATAAATCGCGTTCGCGCACTTAAAACATTATGGTAAGAGACATTCTTTATGGTTAAGTTTTAATTGCGTCATTCATATAAGCTGCCAGCACAATTTTATTAGTCTAATTTATATTTACCTTAATTTATGTTTACTAACGTTTCTCGACTAAAATTATGTAATTTATATTGGTAATAATCGCTTTTATCTGAAGCAGTTTTTATTTTTACATTATGATGTCTAATAAATATAAAATAACTTATTTTCTTTAAGATTCAAGTTTACCATAAAACTATTTGAAAATTAAAAATAAAAAAAGCAATTTTTGGTGAAAAACGTATATGTTATCATGAGTATCTAATTTAAATAACATACGTATGACACGAGTGCTTAAGGCATGCACATTTGGTTTTACCAAACTTTTTTTTTTGCAATCATCCTTGATAATAAATTTTCCATATGTAAAAACAATCCACAGACTATTAATAGCTAGAAATAGAAAAAAAACCCGTGCTGATGATCGACATGCATCCGTGCCGACCGTCATACGACCAAACGCGTTTTCGACCAATATTCTACCTTCGACATAACGGTCATCTGGACGCTCCCGGGGATAATAATTAATAATATGTACAAAGCTATATTTTTAAATACTTAATTTTATATTTACTATTTTTTACATAATTACCTATATCTACTGCTTTTGTTTTTTGAAGAATGTGTCATAAAATTGTATGTGTCTTAAATTGAGTACGGGAAACGTATATTTTTATATGTGTAACTGTGTACGAGTTTTAATCCTTAGTATATGTCTATTCCATTTTATTCTATAATATAAAATTGCAGTATCATGAATTCGAAAATAACTAGGCCAATATTTTTACGATACTAATGGACAAATTTTAAATTTACCTCAACAACCATTTTCTAAATTTATATTTGTCATTCTGCCATTCTGCTTGTATAGTCTCTCGGACTGTAACTGAATGTCTAACTTTCACTAAAGGACAGAGGAGTTCATAGGGCTGGGACATTCGTTACGAAATAAAATATTTCTAAAACTATAAACCCGTACCTGATAATTCACAGATGAAGCTGTGATAGAAAACCAGAACAAAGTATTTTTCTGAGATAAGCAGGGTATATCGGCGACCACTAATTTTATTGAAACATTTTCAAAAGAATAGCTCGCTCTTGTAGAGACAAGTATAAGTTAATTTGAATACTATTACTGTAGTAGTGGGTGGCCCATTTAGGGGGGAAGAGGATTGAGGGCAACGCATCTATATATGTATGGACAACGGTAGTCATGATAATAGCTCGGATTGTTCGTTTGCCTCCTTATCCCATATAAAAAATGCATTTGGGTAGATAGAAAACGGGCTTCGCCCACAAATCGTTCTAATCAATGCTACTCTAGTGTCGCCAAGATCGCCAGCGGCAACCGCTATGATATGACCCATATAACAGATATGACCTCAGAGCGACGGAAAATCTAAAACTATCTTGGGATCTGCAACGCGACAGCACAACTGTCACTTTACGCCGCTTTTGTAATGATGATGACTATAATAGATATTTATATCTCAACTAGCTTCCGCCCGCATCTTCGCCCGCGTTGATTTTGGACTTCAAAAATGGAATTATTAAATAAATTAACGTTCCTCTTGAATCACTCTATCTATTTTTAAAAAAACCCATAAAAATCTGTAGCGTAATTTTAAAGATCTAAGCATATAGACGGCGGAAAGCGACTTTGTTTTATACTATGTAGTGATGACAAATCTTCTCATTATAAACTTACGAACTCAGCTCAAGACCAAGACCCTAAGCCAGGTATATTTAGAGCTTTATTGAAAAACATCCGCGTAGTTTTGATGCAGTGTTTGGTTACGTTAGAACAACATTGTATGTAAACTAAATGTAACACGTGTTTGTTACTAACAATACTAGGTCGTTATTAGACAAAGGAAATATTCGATACATCGAAACCCTATAAGTTTGTAGTACAATGTTCTCAATGCCGTATCTTGTATATCAATATTACCTACATAGAATCTAAATTTCGATAGACAATGGAAATTTTAAACGTATAGATTTAATGCTATTGATCGAACGCGGTTCCATCTGCATTAACTGTTTGCAATATTCTATCTGTCGATGGATTTGGCTACCGGAGGCAGAATGTTAATACAATTTTCAAATAAATTACATGCGAAACATGGCAAAATTGATAGATGGATTTTGGAAACAACCATAAATCTATCGGAAAGGAATAGGATGTTATTCCAGACGTGTCTATCAAAACTATTTCATGGTTTTTGCTTCAATAAATAACAAATTCTTAATTTACTTTTTTTGTAATATTAGTTTAATTAGTAGGATTTTAATTAAATTAACTACATACTCCTGGTACATTGTGCCTAAATTTTTCTTAATCTCTTTTTAGGGTTCCCTAGTCAAATGGCAAAAAATGGAACCCTTATAGATCCGTCATGTTTGTCTATCTGTCCGTCCATATTTCACGGCCATTTTTTTTGTATCTCAAAAATGTATTATCTTTAAGATGTTAACATTGTTTTTTTTTTTTTTTTGTCGCAGGGAAAATGCTTTTACGCACCGTCCACCCGGCCCTGGGTGAACCGGGAGGGTGTTTCAGACTCAGTACATGAAAAACCACTACCGACCAAAAACCACTGCGAGAGCCTTCGGCCGCCGTAATGGAGTGCCCCGGATCTGTCAGCGACAGGGCACCCCGGCGACTGGCCGGTCTACTACCGGTCTTCACTGCGAAAAGGAGTCACTCCGGCACTTAGAGCAACTCCAACAACACCGGAGCCTTAAATGGGGTCAGGTACCCAGCCTGGACCCCCGGCTATGGTAATGACGGGTGGTAGAAGCCGCTGGATGCAGCGTCTTCTACGAACTCCGACCCGTCTTCTGCGAATAATTTCTGCCAACTCTTCCCTGGTGCGCTCTGCAGCCTCTTTTTGGGACATTACGTTCTCACAAAAGCAGGTCACCGCTATCCAGGCTCTATTACTGTCAGGCATCGTCTGAACGACAACCGACAGTGAGAGGTCCTGCCTGCCGAGCACCTCATGCAAGTCATGACGTTGTCGAGACCATGCAAGGCACACTTCAAGTGTATGCTGTGCTGTATCCTCGGCGGCTCCACAAGCATGGCATATCGAATCTGGCGCTCTAAGGGCCCTTCGATAAAGATACTCGCCAAAACAACCGTGACCAGAGAGCACTTGCGTCAATCGGAAGGTAAGAGGCTTGCGCTTTCTACGCATCCAGCGCTCAAGCACTGGCCGAAGTGCGGTGATAGTATGCACGCCGTACTGATGCTGCGCCAAGTCCTCCTCCCACCTGCGGAACATAACCTCCTGCCCTCGCAAGCGAAATCGTAGGGTTTCTTCTAGCGTGGGACGTTCTCCGCCTGCCCTCCTCTCCGCCATAAAAAGGTGCATTTCGCCGAGTACCTCCCGCTGCGCTTTGCGCAGCTGGGATTTATTACGCATGGTGAGAGCATCCGCCCAAACGGGGGCACCGTATAAAATGTTAACATTGTGTATTAACATGATGTAATGTAATTTGTGTGAAATGCTTAAGATATAACGTAAGGTAAAGCTTAGTAGTGACTGTAGCTGCTCGACGGCAAATGTAGCAATCAGTAATCAAAGGTAGTGGGTACATTCAATACGTGTATTGGCAATTTCCAATTTCAACCTCGAAAGCGAGTCGTATGAGTTGTTACATAACTCCTGTAATACTTGTACATGTATATTTGAACTACCAGTAAGCTATACCTATACTGTAGCCACGTGCTTAAGTGGTAAACACGTTCAGCCACATTCTGAGTGATCTGGTTCTAGTCCCGGGTGGAAAAGGCTGTGACCATAAAAAGACTGCATGAGTAAAAAATGTGGAACCCGCTGGGGGTCACGACAGTGTTTGGTAAGAGGTAGTGCCACACTGCATGCGTGTAGCCGAATTGAGCTATCGCATTTTGTGTGGCGTGTAAGTAGCCGGTGGCCCATGGAGGTGGGAGGAGAAAGGAGGGAGGAGAAAGGAGGGAGGGAGGATTTGTATAACCTCTCTGCGGATGTTTGTGGGTGTCGATGGTCATGGAAATGGCTCCGACTACTGGTTTGCCCCTCTATAGGTACCTATCATATAAAAAGATATGCTAACGCGGAATGACGCTGGGACTTTGTGGGTATGGGGAGAAAGTCTTTAACCTGAGGGCATACTTAAACGCATCCCTCAGGGAAAAAAAAACAAAGTAAGACACAATTTCAAATACAATAAAATTTTGACAGTGGCAAAATTAAAATAATAACCACGATTCTAATTAGCAACGTAAAGTGTTTGCTATTGATTTAGGCTTTGATTTAGATTGAAATGAGCAAATTTAACATTTAACTAAAACTTTTCTCATTAACACTTCTATTTGGTTAATCCTTGGTTCATGTTTCATGGCTCAAAATGAAATGGAAAGTTCCTGTTCTCGTACACGCAAGGATTAGTACAGTTCGTACTAAGATAAATGTTTATATTTACTTACATCTTTATACGGGTAATAGATAAAAAATGGTCAGACCGCTCTTATCAGTTCCCAAAAAAATGTGGCCATGACAGTTTAATAGTATGTAATTTAATTTTTTTTAATAGTACAGGAGGCAAACGAGCAGTCAGAGCCATTTTTATGACCACTGACTTTGACTTTGTCCATAGACATCCGCACAGAGGCTATACAGATGCGTTGCCCTCCAGCCTCCTCCCTCCTACACGGGCCACCGGCTTACATTTGGAGCACTTGGAATAAAAAGTGGAGACTGCAACCACTGCAACTTCATACTGTGACTTTTGTGTGACGAATCTTAAAATTTCACTCTCATATTTTTTTCATAACGCGCCTAAAGAAGTAAGTTCGCGCCAGATATGCGTATCACCGCCATCTAGTTTACGAACGCTAAAACGCGATAAGTGACAGTCATAAATTATTGATTTCTGTGTATAATCTGTGACATTTAAGTGACGTTTCCGCTTCCGTGAGTGTATTCTTTCCTCTTCGGCTCCGAACCACCACGAAGGAGAGATGCAAATTGTATTGTGTTAGTTATATCTAAATAAATCAGATAACTCAGCCCAAGTAGTAGTTTAATTAACGCACGCCAGCGCCGTGCCCAAACAAAGTATAACTTCAAAAATGAATGATACCTTTGGATTTTTCGCCTAAAATCGTAGAGCGTAGAACAAAACATGTGTACGATTTGGTCTACAAGCATATTGTGTATCTGGCAGCGTTAAAATAACGAGTAGAGTATTTATGATGTACAACAACGGCTGCATTGATGTGTTTGAACCAGTCGACGACTAAAAATAGCACACGTGGGTAATAATATGCAACACTGGACACAAATATGTTTACTCGATCAAACCAATACCATGCAAATAGTACATATAGTGCATATAAAGATGTACAGTAGATATAAACATTTATCTTAGTCCAAACTGTACTTATCCTTCCGTGTGTGACGACCGGACCTTTCCATTTCATTTCAGTAAGAGGTAGTGCCACGCTGCATGTATGCGGAATATGGCCGGCACGACCGGGGAGGTACCTCTTGTTTACACGACACCGAAGTAAAAAAACAGGTACCTATGCTGTCACGTGTAAGTACAGGCCTTGTAGGAGGGAAGAGGATGGAGGGTAACGCATCTGTGTAGCGTCGGTGCGGATGTCTGTGGGCGTCGGTAGTAATGAAAATGGCTCGTTTGCTCTCACTACAAAAAAAAAAGATTAATTGTTAGACTTCTCATCGAAACTACTCACAAAACAAGATTAATAGAAATAATTGTAAAATACACATGAACGAAATCCTTATGGCGATGGTGATGTCTTGTAGCTGAAAGAAAATGTTTATTCTGTTTACGCTAGCTGTACGGTAGGTTGACGAATTTCACATGTCATAAAAAACTTTCCCTCTTATCTACCCCATACGCCTGAAGGCACGACTTTGAAACAAAGCCCTCAGGCTGACAAAACAAAAGTTTACGCCACAACTTCGCTGGGCGTAATTCTTTACCAGTCTTCGTTGTTTTTGGAATGTTGAAGTCATAATAATGTTTTATATACAAATAATTACTCCTAAAGAAGTTTCGTTATGTGTTTGTTGATTTGAGAGATTAGTCTGCTTTATTAGTCTGGTTGTACGTCATAGGATGTCGATGATCGAGCAAAATGGAGGGGTAAAAGTATCGAGAGGAGAAAGAGAGAGTGAGAGTCTTCTATTATTATGTACGCCTGTAAGAAAACTTTAGCTGCTATATTCTTGTACATAGTATTGCTATCGCATAAAACTGTATTAATTAATAATTAAAAACGCTTCGTAATTTCATGAGATGATACTTTTCGAACTGCTAGACTGATTTTTGTACCAAGCATAGCTAGAACGTGAGGCTTTCAAATGAAACAAAATGCATCGAAATCGGTCAAATCGGTAGAGAGTTATGACGTCACAGGCAGACACACGCAGACATCAACGTCAAACTTGTAACATCTCTCTTTTTGCGTCGGGGTTATAAATTGGCTAGTTCAACGTTATTGAAGAAAACATACAGATATATAAGATATTATCTTCTATGCGCAGGGGCCTGGAATAAAAGGTACTGCTATTCTGTGGCCACAGCCGAATACGCTGGCACGACTGGGTTTATAAATATCGCTGGCATACTTTACAGAAAAGGGGCGAATCTTTTTTAGACCCCTTCTTCTGAAAAGGGACATCTAAATCTGGACAAGTTTGCGACCTAAAAAGCTTTGCAATATTAGGTACTAATTTTATCGCCATTATCATTTCCCTGCTTCACAGGAAAAAAAGCAGGAAGTTTGTTGGTAGAAGTTAAAAAACCGATATAAAACCTATTACCATATATACATAACAAATATTTTTATATTAGCACGCTATTTGTAGCACAAGAAAATTGAGCTACCTGCGGAACGCGGATAAAGAAATTTTCACTTTACAAACATCACTATTCGTGTTACGTGAGCAAGAGATCATATTTCTTGGCGGCCGAAAACTTAAAGTGTAATGGCATTACCTGTTACATTAACTAAGTACACTAAATACTTACACAAAAGCACAAAACACACACATGCACATATCATCGCGTACGTAAATGACACATACGCAAAAGCATATTAACACGCATTAGCATCCTTCTGCTACTAAACATGAACAAAACTATCAAATGTATTAAGCAAATGAGTTTAATTAACAAATTATCGTGTAATTTAGAGACACTCAAACAAATGGTGTTTGGGCTGTGTTGATGTAATGACCAATTTGTGTAATCGTTTACCAAACCTTGGCACTGTTTGACTACGTTTGAAATAGTGATATCATTTGTATACTAACTTACCAACTGCCTTCCACATTTACAGAACACATGGCGTAGTTACTGCTACCAGACCTTATGTCTATAATTTCGTAATAAATATTTTTTATTTAATAAAACTTTAATCATTTTCCAAGCATGTCTTTATTGTCTTTGTAAATCCCTACTTCTTAGTTTCGGGTCTCTTAGGGGCTCTCTGCGAAATTTGAAAGTGATAAAAAAAATTGAAAGTCATTTAATATACACATAAAAAGTTATTTTTACATTTTCTACACATTAACTAATATGCGTGTAAACTTAAGAAAGTAGTATATTATACTAGGTACAACTTAGAAGCTAATATATTTTACGAGCGAGTGTTTTATTGATGTACATGTTTTTTACCCTTTCACTTAGAAACTACTGAAAGGATTTGGATGTCATTTTATATAATCTGGAATAATGCCTTATTTTTATCCCAGACAATAATAGTTATCATAAGATAGATTTTATCTGAGTCGCGAATAAAACCTATCTAGTTATTTTATTTCTTTTCTGTTTTTCTGGTTCAGATTCTTAATGGTATATAGGAATTCACATAGACGGCATCCTCACATTTTAAAAACGCTGAAAACTTTATTCTTATACGTAATATTTAGGCAAGATTAAAGTTAAATATAAAATGCCAAATATTTTAAAATCTAAATTGGCATATTTGTAAAATCGTCTTGAATTAAGTTTAAATAACTTTTGAAGTAATCAAACACGTGAACCACTCTTTGTTACGTAAAACTTATTACAATTTGTGATATTTTCTGATCATCAACAATTTTATACAAGCTTTTATATAATATATCAAGAGAGATTCAATCAACATAAATACCACCGGTACCCAATTTACCCTCGTCCAACGTTAAGGTATCCCATACATTCGATAATTAATCGACCACGACCAAGACCAACCTCTGTAGCATATCGTGCTCAAAATAAACTAAAGAATGATATTTATAGCAAATCAGCACTCTGGAAATCTTTACCATTGTATTAATATATTCTATTTATATTGATACTTAGCGAACAAGAAATTGAACGAAATAAATGAACAAGCAGCCGAACGTCGATCAATTACTCAGTGTCAATAGAAAGGCCCTGCCACTTCGCCATAATTAAACTTAGTAAGCCCGTCTTTTACGTGATCAAAGTTAATAACCTTGATAGCCTTTGCCCTTAAAAGTACGGGATACTTTGCTGAATATCAAACAATCGTTATTTATTGAAAGTCTAATAATTTTGTACTTAAAATATACATATTTTTAGTGCGTGTTCAGCTTATTACAATAGTCTATAAAAAAAAATCACCACCACCAAATCTTTAACAATATTATAAAGAGGAAAGATTTTTTTGTGTGTGTGTGTGTTTGTATGTAACAAATAGGCTTCGAAAGTACTGGACCGATTAAATTTTTTTTTACTATTTGAATACGACATTATTATTACCGATTAACATAGGCTATTTTTTACCACGGGAAAATTCTTCATTCCTATGGGAAAACGGGTAAACTTCTAAACGGCTCAACCGATTTTACACGGGTATTTCGATGGTTTCCTGGATGCTTACAAAATACAATTGAATCCGGTCGGTGGCGCCCACGAATGTGTCTAGCTGTTGGTACGACAAATTTTCGACAAATGGCGCGATGTGTCCATACTGTACGTCTGTTGGTGGCGTAGCAACGCACGCACGGTATAGCTAGATATTTATAATTTGAAAACAAATACTCTTCTAAATTTAGAAGTGGTAAATAAACTCAAACATTTCCAAATAGAACATAACAGAAACAAAAGCATCCTTATTTACATATTATATTATACCAACTGCGCTCCACGGTTGCACCCGCGTAAGTTTCAATCCCATAGAAATATCGAGATCAGAAATAAATGGAGGCCGATTCTCAGACCTACCCGATATGCATACAAAATTTCATGAGAATCGGTCGAGCCGTTTCGGAGGAGTATCAATTGTAACTAACATTGTGACACGAGAATTTTACATAAATAGAGATATTTACTAGCTGCCTGTGGATTCGCTCGCGTCCTTAAAATCTAAAAAATAAAATGTATCCGATATCCTTTCTAATACCTCTTAGAATATGTAAAAAGTATCATAATGATTGGTTGAGTGGTTTTAACAACCAAAATTACATTCACAATAATTATAATATTAGTAGAGATTTATTTGTATACTCGCCCGTCGTATGAAACCCTAACTACTTATTCAACGTAAGCAACAATTATAATTAATAATAATTAGTAGACAGGGCTTCTATAAATAAGATTAGTTCCAACATTACATAAATATAAATAAAGTACGGTTACTCATTAAACTTTGAACCGCGAGCGCCGATAACGAATTATCTCATTAATGAATTGAATGCATTCTAAACAAACAAATTGTTTTATCTGTGCAGGTCATCGAGCCTAAAACATCGATACGGCGACTTCCTGAGCAGCTGACGCGATAGGCCCTGTCAGAATGCGTTATCACCGAACTAGCCTCTTCGCCACGAAGTTCTGGGCCACGTATCAGTCGCAGACGAAACTCACGACCGTCCCAACATAACTGTCGTACATTTAAGAAAACGCCGGAGAATGACACGAGTGAGTGATCTTGAGGGGAAATGATGTGCTGTGCGTTAAAATGGGTGATTTGTTGCCGAGTATACCGAAGAGTACGTTGCCCAGTGAAGTCGACGGGCACAACTGGAGTGTGGGCTTAGACTCGTACAGCTCTGACGAGGAGCTGGCAGCCGTGGAGCTGTTCAAGGATTACCCCGAGGGGCTGTTGCGGTTCGCCTCCGTATGCTGTGTGCTGTTCATGCTGGTCGGCATCCCGGGGAACTTGATCACGATAGTTGCCTTGGCGCGATGTAAGAAGGTAAGCAATTTCTTCATTTATTTCTGCATTAGCGTAAAACAAAGACAATAGTAGCCAGCTAATAAAGATTTAAAAAAACACTATGTCTTGGTTAACACTATGAATGTGGATTTTATTTTTATCCAATAAATTATCGCATCATAAATATAGTTATAACTGGTATATTAAATAGGTTTATTATGAAAATTAATATTCTATCGTCAGTAGGTACTACGTAGGTATATACAAAAAGTATGCTAGTATTTTAATCTCTTCGAATAATGTGTATATCTACCTGTACGATTTTGTGTCATTGCGTACTACCTATTGCGTATTTATGTAATACAATGACAAAGCGTAAAAGTGCATTAAAAGCAATCCAGTGGCTTCGTAAATTGGCGACTAATATCTTGACACGTTATTTATACATACATATAAACAACCCGTGTTATAGATATGACAATGTTGCAAATACTCGAATATAATAACGAATATTAAATAAGTAGTTACTTGTATTTGTAGTATTCTACAAGGGAGAGAATTTCATACGGTTCAGTAAGATTTGCGTGTATTAATATTCACAACAAACAAAATTCTAGATATTTCACTCTATAATACTTGTATTGTTTCCAAATAATGTATTTATGTTAAATGTTCGTCTCAATTTCATATTGTAATTTTATAAACTTTAATTTTAGACAATGTTCGCCCTATGGAAATATTTCCATGGTCCCCTGGCCTAATTCATCTTGAAGACGAGAATAGCCTGTTATATCCATAACCTACAAAAACCACTGAGATATTTATCTGAAAGTAACCGTATAGCATATACATATAAAAGACTAGCTGACCTGATACAGACGTTGTCTGTCATTATTGGAAAATAATATGTTGTCATGGTAACGTGTAATGTTGTGGCTGAATTGTCAACCCGTTCCTAGAATAGTGTATTTCAAGTCAAGACACCAACTGCAGCATTATATATATATATATATATATATATATGTATATATATATACTGATAAATGATAGGTTATATGTTAGTTTGCTATATATAAGCTATAATATTGTAAAGTTTTATTTAAATCCATTCAGCAGTTTTTACGTGAAAAAATAACAAATATCCATACATCCATCCATAGATTTAAAATTCTTCTCACTACGTGAAAGATGTACAAAGCGTGAGAGCGAGACATTCAAATTAACTTTCAATCATCAGAAAAGAAAAGAGACAGTAGATGAAGTACATATGAGACAATTATTTTACGCTAGTAACAGGCCATAGCGGCCCGATTACATGTGTGTTTTTGTAGTCATTCTGACATTTGTCAAATATTTTTTTGTCTCGTCTCTGTTCTGACATTTTGTATCTTGTACATTCTAAATCTATGCATCCATCCATACTTACAAACTTTCGCGTTTATAATATTAGTAGAATATCTCCTACAGTTTAACAAAAAAGGTGATGGTTATATTGAAACGTCCGTCATCCGTAAAAAAGGTTGGTGGCAGATGCGGAAATATTGATAAAATATCCGACAAAACGTAATAAATACCAAGTGACCTCGGCCACATAACTTCTGAGGGCATAAATATTAAAGGGCCAAAGATTCTTTAAGTTACGTCTATGAAGGGACCCGAATGAGACGTACGGGTCAATTTATTCCCTTTCCTTCGAATATTTAATATGTTTATACACCTGATATCAATTCTCGATTGTAGTTTGTATTATTTCAATTTGAACCTCACTATATTGCGTTAAAAATTGGCCATTTTTTTCTTTTTATTTGACCTCCAGGCACTATCGTTATCAAGAGGAAATTAATGATATCTCACAATATAAAATACAATATCAAGCCGTTCAGACTTTAGGAGGAACCATAAGAAACTACGTACAACCATAATAAGGTGGGTGGACCATGGATGGCCACTCTAACGAGTAAATGCTTTTTATTCGTTTATTTACTGGATAAACGAAGGAAACAAGTTATTAGGTTGTACTTTGTTTTATTATGCACCATACAAATCACTTTTTTTTACCTAAATTTAATCACTTTATATAGTAAACCCAAGTTTTATAAAGCTCTTCCAAATGGCCTTGCAAGAAACACGGCTCTAAACAAGGCCAATATTATACATCAGTTGTTAAACTTAAAATTAGAGGTGTAACAAAAAATATATCCGCTTTTACTAAAATAACTTAATAAGCTCTATCGCTTAAGCGAAACATTAAATGCTCAGTATATTTTTATCATCTATAAAAAGCTCAACGAACATTACTTGAACACCATTGTATAACTAAGAATATATTGGTGGAAATTACTTAAAAATATTAATAATGAGTATTATATTGGCATTAAATAACTTCCCAACGCGTTTTATAATGAAATTAAAAGTTTTTTTTTTACCTAAAATGTCCTTCTTATGGGTCCGTTCTTTGTAAGGCCAAAATGTTCCCAAATCAGTCAAACTAACAATTACGACTTTTTAATATTAATTATAATAAATTAATAGAAACTACAGACTAAAATAATAATTTTAAAACTAAAGAGAAATTGTTAATATGTTCATAGTTTGTAAATGTTCCTTGTAATGCCCATGTACCCTAGCAAGGCCAACCGTAAAATTTTGATTGGCCTTATAAGGGACCGCTGGCTTTCCTAAGAACACTATCAATATTTTTACTATAAATATACTTAAATTGGGGCAAAACTATGTTTTTTTTCTTTTAGCACCATAAACATATTCTTCTAGGTCAATTAACAATAAAAAATATGAGATAATAATAGATAATTGGCTAAAAATCTACGTTTTGCTATGCGCGGGAATAACAATTGTAACATTGACGGACGCAGTCTACGAAACGTAACATCGCACAGCTAGGCTGCGGTCCGAATCACGCTAACAGCGCCATTAGCGCGATAATGACAGGTCCGTTTTGTGCTTACAATGCTCATGACAGCTCTCGTGACGTCATATATGACGTCATCTGTCGTACTAACGGCGCTCACGATTCGCACGTAAGCATTGTGAGTGTAGCTGTCACAAAGATGTCATTGCTGTGAAAGCCGGGAACCATATTACCAATATAAATTATTTGTGATTAAAGATAGATCATAGTTGTGATAATGGCTGATTTTATAGACCTGCAAGTATTTTTGGAGTCTGAATATAAATTAATTACGTTATTATACGTATATTGATTATGTTATGACATGCGTGCTGACACTGAGCGGTCCGAATCAAATAGTATCGTAAGCGCGCGTGAGCGTACTAACGATTCGGTCCGACATAATAAGACGTTTGCACTCTGAGCACCGTTAGCGTGATTCGGAACACGGCCCTACAATAGCGGCGCCATCGCCTTGTCGCCACGTTTGTGGACTCGACTTTGATGGATCTTAGTGTGTAGTAGAAGGAATATGTCTTTACATGTCAATAACTACGATTTTTTAATAGTTGGCCTTCAAAGGAGCATGGCCTTTCATGGTCCACCCACCTTATATAGTCTCTAAAACGTATCCCTCCTGAACCAATTGGGTAAAAACATAAAGCACTGCTAACTAAAATGTATTTATTATAGTACTAATATCACGCGTGTTAATAAGACAAATCTATATTATTAAAGTCCGTCAGTCCATTCAGGCTGTAAGAGGGAATATACAGTCCTACGCTCAATAGTAAAAATAATTATAATGTTAGATGCATTTTTCAGCATTTCAATAATATACAAAAATGCAGTAGAAATACAGAAATACATGCAAAAATGCATTAACTGCAGTATTTAATAATTTTACAATAAAAAAAAAATATACTAGTATTCACTAGCTGTGCTCGCAGCTCCGCCCGCATAGAATTTGGTTTGAGGCATTAAGAGATTTGAAAAAAGAAAAGTAAAATTTGCATCAAAACCCGTTCAGTCGTTTTCGAGTGATGCAATGGAAAGATAAGCAGACAAAAATTCTACAAACTCTTAAACCCCAAAACAATGCATTTTCCATATTTTTTTTTCTATGTACAGACTCTCAAACTGTGAAGTTATCATTATAAGTAAAGATAATATCCTTAACATATTTCTTTAATTAAATTAACTTTAAGCACCCTTCTTATGACGCTGTTGGCTAACAATACCGGCCCCTGTATATTCCAACACCGCTGCTATTTTGTAATTCTAAGTAACACAGTGAATTCATGAAGTCTAGCCAGTGGATGAAACTCGCGACGTCTAATTAGGTATTGAAGTTTACTTACAATTAATTTGGATAACAAATACTGTAGACAGTCTAAATTATTTATGCTAGTACTTCGCGTTTAGTAAATAATAGACAAAAGCAGTAGATCCGCACAGTTCAGACTAACTGTCAGTTTAGAAGATGTTTAAAGGAGAAAAGTCGCCGAAAAACCTTATTTGTCAGTTTACCAAAGACTTCAAGTGTAATAAAAAAAAGGGTGGAACATTCTCTGGTCTATGAAAGGTATAACTAGAGTTTGTTTGAGAAGTAGTGGTATTGGAGAAAAAGTACGCTAAATTCTTTATATAGGGTACTATATTAATTCCTGACGCTGATAATTATTGTATATAAACTATTGTGGAAGGACAAATAAAAGCGAGGAGAGGAAGAGGGAGGCCAAGAAGGGCATATGTAGACCAACTAAAGGAGAACGTTAACGTCGTGACGTACGAGGAGCTAAAGAGATTAGCAGAGGACAAGGACATTTGGAAAAGACTCCACCGACAAGAGCTGTGTTCTTAAGTAAGAAGAGAGATAACCATTCATGATACACCTCTCTGATGCGTACTACCTCTTGGAAATAACTTGGACTTGTCAAAAACCTGTTGCTATTTCACATCTCACGGAGCAATTAACGTCATCAGCTTCTTAAAGCTATATCTAAACCCTGCTGTGGAATTTCGCACACAAAAGCCAACTTTACGCAATTAAGATTTGAGATTATTGTAATTTGAAGTTCCCACCGTTACGTTTGCGTGCTAAGTGCACGACTTAAATGCTCCCGAATTGCGAACTTATTGTAAAACGTGGAAGTTCTGCCGCCGCTTCTAATGGGATCCTTAGCTGCTTAAGTGCTTTACGAGTTTTTCACGACAACCCCATATAATCCCTGTTCCCAAACTTTGTACACTAGCTAATTCTTGATTACTCAAATCATTAACCTTAATCTTTGTTAGCTGGGATCCCGCATTAATTGTAATCGGGGCAGTGCAACTTCAGTCATTCGCATGAATTTGGCTTATAGTAATTAACCGATGCTTAAGGTACTATCATTACTGCATTGTAGGTAGTAGTAGTAAGAGGTAGTGCATGCGTGTAGCCGAATTGGATCGGCATGACCGAGGAGGTGCCTTACGCTTACACGAAAACAGCGTAAAGTGATAGTTGTGCTGTCGCATTCCGTGCGGCGTTTAAGTAGCCCATGGAGTTGGGAGTAGAGGTGTGCCTAAGAGTGATATTTGAGTAGTAGCGATCGCTCTGAGCAGTTGTAAAAAATCGCCGTGAATAGTAGCAGTGATTTAATCACTCTTTAAATCACTCTTTACTTTAGCGCGCTGCATCGCTTCCAGCGATCACAGCGAACGCGTAATAATAGCGACCAGTCGCTGTGAGCATGTAGTGATTGAAATCACTGCTTGCGCAAAGAGCATTCACTACAGCGATCACTGTTTATGAATATCACAGTGATTTTTCGCGGCGATCGCGATCACCGTCTCACCACTAGTTGAGAGGAGGAAGGAGAGAATGCCGCTGTATAAGCTCTATGCGGATGTCTACGGGCGTCGGTAGTCATGGCTCCGACTGCTCGATTATACTATAAAAAAAATATTTGGATGCGAAAATGTTGATGCCGCGTTTAATGCGGCTTGGGAAAACTTAAAACCAATCTGGTTTTATGTTTACCAAGTTTACGAGCGGCTCAACGTTTCATCATCGTAAGATCAGTGGTGCGACAAGTTTGCCACGATGTCGAGTTTTGTGTGGTTTGTGTAAACATACAGCCGACATGGTGTTTACCAATTTTAAGACCGGTTTCTCTGTTTCATTATCGTAAAAAAAAATTATATGGAACCCTCCATATAAAAAATTGTTCAGTAAAAATATCTAAAAAATCGTCAAATTTAATATGCTAGCATATCAAATTTAACCACGTAAAAGTTTTTTCATTATATTATATGATTAATAATCATTTATCAATAAATCAGAATACAATTAATTTTTTTACAATAAAATAACCCGTATAACCGAAATAACTAATACCTAACTAGCGTTGCCATGAAAACGGCCATATTTTGTACCAGAATATGTTTATGCATCGGGTTATAAACAAAAAAAAAAACGAAAAATATTTCGGTAAAAAGATTTCTTAATCAGCAATGTCCGTGTACCACAAAGTAGACAAACAATACGTGTTTTCACAAATGTCAGAATCAACGGTGACGGACAGACGTGACAAGTGAATTTCACGTCCTCGCACAGATAAGGATATTTTTAGATTTAGTTTTAATTGAATAGCCAGCCACGGTATTGTTTGCTTTGGAGAACTACGCTTTAAAAACGAATATTTGTATACAAAAAACTTTGTTACGTTGTGTCACAAGGGAGGATACTATATTTTAGAGATGTATACATCCTACACCTACGCCAAATTGAACTTTTGACCCTTATTATCTCGCTGCACAGGAACAAAAGTTCCAACTTTCGACGAAGGTAGAAGAAAATTTTGTATATTTTGAAAGATTTATATGTGTTATTTACTGCACTGCAGACTAATCAAAAGATTGTGATTAAAGCTGATGATGATGATGATAATGACGATGAAAGTAATGGGTATTGTGCCGACGCATGGCGTGCTTTTTGTAGGGTCGGGGTTGTCCATAGAGGGTTTGCCCCATATGCAGTAGGTGATAATTCTTATTGCTACTTGTATGTACTTGCTTAGACTGTCTTGAGGTCTAGCGACGAAAGTGTGACGATCGTGAAGGCACGACTCGGAACAAAGAGTGTCATTGGGATTTTAACTCCTAACAATTTCCTGGAGTCTATATTTCTCGGTGCTTCACTCTGGTGTCTCAGAGAGCTTGTTAAAACTTTGGACCAGTGTTTCATTTCCCTCCGGTCATGTTGGTCTGCCGTAATAAGGTCATGGGGGAATAAAGTATATTGCGTGCCTGCACAAACACTTGTGTACTATACTTCTACAAAATTCAACTAGACATTGTTAGAAAGATTATAATTATGTTTAGCAGTAGCTAAATAGCGTTTTTCACAAAAAGTAATGAACTGGTGTGTTTAGCATTGACATAGATGTGGATTACAATCTGGAATAAACTTAAAATAGGTACTAATATAAAAAATACTTTTTACCTAAAAAAATGTGCTTTGACGTGCAAAAAATGTGCACGACTGAAGAAAAACTTCATACACGAAACATAACATACCTTTTACTTCAAAAAGTGGAATTTCCTTGGCGTATATTAGTAAAACCATAGGGCATAGCTAGTGTTAATATTTAAAAATATGAAGCATGCAGAGCGTAAACAGAAAAGATAAGCACAGTTTTGTTTTAGTACATATAAAGTGTATCCAGTCGAAAACGCTCCTTGTATGTCCAGGTAATAACAGTATGAGCGAAAATATACAGAAAAGGCGTGAGTAAGCTATTAATTTGGGTTTATGTATCTTGATAACGGATATTGAATATTATTTGGATGTTAATTACGCTAGCTGTTAGACGGTTAAGTAGAATAATAAAAATAATTAATAACTGTAGGTTATTATAATAGCATTGGGTGTTAATTAATACGTTATATTCATTATGTAATAGATATTATGTGTTATTTAATGAATATTTGTTATTTTATGTAAACATTTGAACACCACATTGGTAATTTTTAATATTATTATATTAATCATACAATATCGCCGTATATTATTAGTTAGCCTCTTGATTTTCCTTATTCCGGGCTAGTGATTATAATATAGAAGCAACAGGAGAGGATAACAGATACGAAAACAACAACAGGGGAAGGAGAAGCGAACCGATTGTCACCTACAAAATAGAGCGAAAATCTTATACTATAAACTTTTAACGTTTGAAAAATACACTTAGATACCCCACATATTTCACATGCTATAATATAATACGTTGTCATTATACAATATACATACTAATGTATACATAGAAAATAATACATAGTAGTACATACCATAACACATACCATAATTCATGCTATGTATACTACTATGTTTAATATATAGATTGTTTAAAAATCTGGCGCTGGTCTGGTAATTGTGCTGATTTTACTTTTTAGTAAAATGGAAGAGAAAATCAAATTAAGCATCGTTTTATCGTAACCGCTTCGCTCCGTTCTGCTAAGATTGCAATTATCTTGAGCGAACAATTTGCTTATGTTAATAGAAAATAAAGAGCTATCTTTGTTGATAACACTTTAATCGCTAAATATATAAGGCTACTTAATATAAACAATAGCCTTTGTCACTCCTGTATAACGCAGCTTTCTGTAAGAGCCACCGCACATGTTATTTTTAGCATCGGCGTACGGTGATTTCGTCGCTTTTTAGAAGCTGAATGCAGCGACCAGGCGATTCCCAGCGTACACTTAAAAACGTGAATGGCGATTTAGTCCCAAGGCGACTGTGTGTGTTACATATCGGTGAAGTCGCGCGATTCAGACACCGCGACTGAACAGAGTCGCTTAATCGTGGTGCAGCATCGATACAGTCGCAAAATCGCAGACAACCGATGCTCAAAGTAGCGCGTGTGATGTCGCCCTAAGTGAAAGATTTTTTATGTTCGTCTCAGTATTTCCCAAGATACAAACAAACAAAGTTCGAGAATGCTTCCTATCTCTTGAATATTATATAGAATATTATAATAGTACAGAACTTTTGATAACTTCCGACACCCTTAGAGATCGCACACACCGCACGAAACGCGACAGCACAGCTGTCACTTTACGCCAGTCTCGTGTAAGCGAGAGGTACCTCCCCGGTCGTGCCGGCCCAATTCAGCTGCATGCAAGCATGCAGTGTGGCACTACCTCTTACATACAGGCCAGTTGCCCTTTAAATCCCCTTGTAAGGTCCCAGAAACACACACACCGCATGAAATGGAATGGTGTAGCTATAACTCGATGACTGTATCATGTGATCGAGGGCCACTTCCTCGGTCGTGCCGGTCCAATTCGGCTTCAATTCAGCATGGCACTACCACTTACTAATCTCTTATATCATTCTTTGTATCGTATATCAAGTACATCAATAGAAATAATAAGGAAATATTTTATTATTGATATTATAATACATCTGTTACCTTTTTTACTGTGAAATTAGGATTAGAATAAGGAGATTTACAGAGTACTCAAAGAGAGTACTCTGTAAAGAGCCATTTATAAGTCGTCACCATGAATTTATTTATTATCTATTTTTTATAAAATAAGCTAAGTACCATAACGTGTAGTAAGTAGCTACCATGTTAGATACGTGTACTATATTTTTTATAAATTTTATAAAAATATGTATTTAAGATTCTTTATCATAAGAAATACGTAATATCATTCATGACTGGGCGGGATACAAATCTGCAACCCTAGCGCAACATGCTCCGGTTGCTAGCGAGCTATGTTACCAATGCTCCAGCCAGTCATCAAATATATTTGTCTGGTCATTATTAATAATTTATTCGTTTTTACTAAGTAGTGTATCTGCCACATTATGGAAAGAGGCTTCCTTAAGTATCTACTATATTTGCAAATTACAAAAGTGAGACTTTTTTTACTATTATTATCATCTTCATCATCTACGGTATATTGTTAGTCATAGGTGTCCTTCAATTAACTCTAATACTAGTATTAGGTTAGATCCTTCAAATATGGTTCGGCCAAAAGGCCTCGGAGCCAAAAACCGGAACGTCATCGCCACAGGACCAAAGCCAAGTATAATTTATTTATTTATTTATTTATTTTACTTTGGAACACCAACAGCACACACATTTCTACAATATTGGGTTTGACATTATTTTGGCATATTCTGATGCGTGTGCCAATAACTGGCGTACACGTCATTTACAATAATCGTGCTAAATCATGACCTAAGTATCCTAAAAATTAACAGTAGGTATAAAAATTAAAAATTAAATTATAAATTAAATAGAGTAAAAAGAAAAATGTCAGATAATTAAGTAAATGTCAAAGGTAATAATAATTTGATAATTTAAAATAAACATAAAAATAATATTAATAATCAATAATGTATCATTAATAATAATTAATTAGAAGGAAAATTGTGATAATTGTTAATTGTTAAAAAAAAAATCAGTTCACTCAATACAATGGCAAACTAATAGTATTTAATCAGGCAAGTTTATGTAATGACTCCAGCACTAAACTTCTAAATTTACACAAGGTGTCATTAAAAATGTCAATCTCATTATTTTTATTTATAATTATGTTATATTCCATGCATAATCTGACGATCGGTGATTGAAATCCCAGGTTGGTTCTATGTGGTGGAATAAAGAAGAGTTTTGTGATGGGACGGCGAGGCATGTTAAATGGTACCCCTAGTCGCAGTCGTGCTAGTATGTTTTCACAGTCCATGCTCCCATTGAGAACCTTGTGCATAAATACTAGATCAAGCATATTTCTGCGATTGTACAACGATGTAATTTTAAAGTAAGATAGACGTTCGTTATAGGGAGATCTATGTGAGATACCAGAGGTAGACAAAGCCAAGTGTCTAGTAAAGGATCGTTGCAGGGACTCTAGGTGCTGGGACTGCGCGTGTTTTATTGGGTTCCAAACTGTACTTGCATATTCCAAGTGACTGCGAACGAGTGATTGGTATAGGAGTATCTTAGTTGTAGTATTGAATCCTTTCGTGTTCCGAATCACGAATCCCAGCATTTTAGCAGCTTTTAAAGCTATCGAGTCCACATGAGCTGTAAAATTTAGTTTTTTATCCAATATGACACCTAAATCTCGGATTTGTTCAGAATCCTGGATGTTAGCTCCCGCCAGCGAATATGTAGAGGAAAAGTACTTTTTCTTGCGTGTGTATGTAATTTTGCAACATTTTTGAACATTTAAAAACATACCATTTGCATTACACCAAGATTGTATCCTATTGAGATCATCTTGAACCAGTACTGTATCCTCGGGAGAGTCAATAGTACGATAAATTTTAAGGTCGTCTGCAAAAAGGGAGTACTTGCAATGACGTATCCGAGAGTGAATGTCATTAATAAATATAGAAAACAGCACTGGTCCAAGGTGCGAGCCCTGTGGTACTCCGGATACGGCATAAAAATGCTTCGACTCGTACCCATTCACTGCCACGACCTGGAGTCTTTTGCTGAGATAAGATTGGAACCACTTCAGTAGACTACCAAAGATTCCAGCTGACTCCAATTTCTTAATGAGCAGTAGGTGAGGGACTTTATCGAAAGCACTCGAGAAATCGGTGTACACTGCGTCCACCTGTTTCCCCTGGTCGATTTCATATGCGAGGTCTGAGACAAAATTTGTCAGATTTGTTGTTACGGATCGGCCTTTGATGAATCCGTGTTGATGCGTAGATATAATGGGATTGACGTGTTGTGATATAGCAGGATACACTAAGGATTCAAATACTTTTGAAAACGTGGATAGAATGGATATGGGTCGGTAGTTCTTGATATCACTTGGATCACCTTTTTTATATATAGGAATTATTCGCGTCTTCTTCCAGTCGTCAGGGAAGGTACCACTCGTAAGGGACTGGTTGAAAATAAGGGACAATGGCAGAGCTAGTGCATGGCTACAGCGTTTTATAAATAATGGTGGTATGCCGTCTGTACCAGCGCCCTTTGCAGGATCGAGTAGTTTTAATTTTCTGAATATTTCTCTTTCTGAGATTTTAATAGAGCCGATGCAACGACTTGATGTATTGTCAATGTGGTCGTGGGTATTGTATGTATCACGGTTGTAAACTGTGGAGAAGTATGTGGAAAAAAGTTCGCTGATGTCGGATCCATTAATGACAGTTGCATTATCAAGGTGCATTTTTGCCGGTATAGATGTAGTGCCTTTTCTCTTGGTTGCAATATACTTCCAGAGGACTTTCGGATTTTTACGGATGTTATATTCCAGAGAGTATTTATAACTTTTGAGGCACATATCATACATCTTGTGGCAACGCGTTCGAATAATTTTGTATTCGAATTCATCACGCGGATTTCCGTATTTGTCAAATTTTATTCGTAGCTTCTCTTTTTCTGAAAGAAGACGGATTAAAGTATTCGAGAACCATTTGGGATATTTATTTTGTTTAGGTTTATGCTTAGGAACGTGTTTGTCAATAACAGAATTTAGAATGTCGTAAAATGCTGATGTCATTTCATTTACATTGACGCCGTTACTAAACTTTTTCAGCCAATTAATATTATTTAGCTCAGTGTTTATTGCCGTATAATCTGCCCTGTAAAAATTGTACTGAGTTTTATGCACAGACCGTAGACAATCTAATTCCACGCCGGAAATTTGTATTAAGAGATTCGGATGTCTTGGATCTAGCTTACTGAGCAGATTAAGGGGTCTCACAATACTTACTTGTTTTTCATTAGATAATACTAAATCTAATATTTTACAATCCACATTCAAAACATTGTTATATTGTTGTAGATTATTAAGTGACAAGAAATCGACAAAAGCATGTCCTAGTTTACAATTGTAATTAGAGGGCTTCATAACATTTGGTAGACTACCGTTAGACCAGTGCATAAAGCTAAGATTAAAGTCCCCTACGATAATAACATTATCACAATAATTCATTACTTCATTTACTTTGTCAATGAAATTATTAAGGATATCCAGTTTAAGGGGTGGTGGCAGGTAGACGGCACATATATGAAAAGAGCGGACTATTCCATTTACATTCACCTGAATCATAACCCATAAGTCTTCCACGTCACTTTCGTAATTTTGTAAACGGCATAATAATATGTATTTAATTGACTCATAAAATTGTACTCTCAAGACTTCCTCTGTCATATCTTACTTGCTAGTTATCTTTTCCCTATTTTCTTATCTGCCCAATAACTTTTATCTCGTCCTTTTTATGTTGACTTTTACTCTCCACAAGATCATACCAATCATCGTCAAAGGGAAAGTGGAAAAACAACTTGATATATTTTCTGCCCAAAAACTAAAGGATTCATACTAAAACTTCCAAAGTTATCTGAATATGTAGCACAATCTATACCGGTAATAAATTTGTTCGAAACTGAAGACAATACACCGATGAAAACACATAAAAATAAGTTTTATATGTATTTCTTATTTTTTTAGTATCTCTTTTGATGTTTGAGTGTTTTAATGCTTACTGTTCGAAAGGTTGTGCTTGATGTACAGTAGATTGTCTCTCGTCAAAAAAGTTTATATACTTATCTAAAATGTTAACGTGGCGTCACGTCAAGATGCTGTACTTTACTTTATAATGGACTTTCCAAGCACCCAAAAGTGCTCATTACCTACTGAATATGCTCAAATACAAAAACATGCAAAATCATCAATTGATAAATTATATAGGCAGATGATATAATTCTTCGTACTGGTGTGATCTTTTGAAACTAGTATAGCATGATAACACATCAGTTAAATTTAACAAAAACTGTTAATATAATAAAATTCTAAACGAATTGAAATTATTATGAAATATTAAAATGTTTAAATTTAAACTAAATTCCTAACTAGTTACTTCAAGACATTTTTTATTGAATTAAGACATTAAACAATTTCTAAAGCAAAACAGCTAGTCATCAACTTTATTATGCAATTACTTATAATTGCAAATATGTATAATGATAATATGTATATTGTATCATATTATATTCTATTGCGAAAACAACCACCAAATACTCTCACTACAAATCTATAGTAAAGGAAGTAAATTCACTGGAACTGAAGTTTACTGGTATAGCTTTACTCGGAGATTCGTAACACATAAAGTTAGATTTACTAGTGAAGATGATACGCCCGTACCCCTCAATTTAACCGCGCAGATTAACTTCTTAGAGCAGTGATTATCAACCTTTTTTCTGTTGCAGCACATATTTAACGTTTTCAAAATTTGGCGGCACACAAAGAAAAAGATAAAAATTATTTACTTACTACAACACACTGCATAAATAGTTTATGACAAAAATTTTAAATATACGAAATACTACAATAATAACTTTATAAATATTTTTCTTTTTAAATGATATAATTTAATAATATTAACATTAATATAGCTACATTTGCAAAATTTGGCGGCACACTTGAATTTTGGCGGCACACAAAAGTGCCGAGGCACAGTGGTTGAGAATCACTGTCTTAGAGTATCTTTATACGTCTCTTAACTAAAGATTACATGCATCTCGATATATCAACGGGATTAAGTCATTAACCACAACCCTAACGTTAACTTAAGAGGTTAATCTGGCATTCATCATCATCGCCATACAAACTATCGTTAGCTTTGTGCTGCTGCTGAACAGTAAATCAGTGGACGAAAAAAGCTTGCACTTTTGGTTCACTTACGATTCATGACTAGTGAATACTATACTACATAACCCCT
>LUGF01039320.1:137683-160000 GCA_001625245.1 Calycopis cecrops
TTGCTGTTCTGCTGCTTCAACCTGCCGCTGGCCGCGTCCACGTTCTGGCAGCGCTCGTGGTCGCACGGCCGCACGCTGTGCCGCATGTTCCCGCTGGCGAGATACTCCCTCGTCGCCGTGTCTCTGTTCACCGTGCTCGCCATCACCATCAATAGATACGTCATGATATCGCATCCCAGACTCTATCCTAAGTAAGTACTTTAGGTTTCTGAGCAATAAGTATAACAATTTTATCTTTGGACATTTATTTACATACCAGCTGGCGCAGTAGTGTAGCGGATAAGCGCTGCGCGTTGCAACAGGGGTTGTGGGAATTATAGATCTAAGTATTATATATATGTTTCTATAATAAAAATCTTAAATATATATATTTTTTTAATATATAATACATATTAAATATATTTGTAATCTATTTAGGTTATAGGTGTTTTTAGTTTAGTACCCGTAATACAGGTCCTTATTACGATAACGGAACTGGCTGACGTAGTGTGGAAAATTCCACAGATGGTATATCAATAGCTGCGCCCCGCGGTTTTACGCGCGTAAATTTCGATCCCGTGGAAAATAGAAAATCATTCCATGGCATCCCATAGGAACATTTTTTTCGAGATAAAAACTATTCTATGTGTTAATCCAAGTTACCCTTTATGTGTATGCCAAATTTCATGATTATTTTACACTATGTTTATCTAGCTATTAGGATTATATTACACTATGTTCATCTAGCCCCTTGTAAGACTTCCATGCCCTGGTATACTCAATAACTGAACAATGACAAATTCATAAAAGTATAAGCACGTTATAGATCTATTATTGGCAATCAATGCAATTATTAACTTTTGTTACCTATTAATATCCCAGAGCTGCTTGCTTCTTTTAATAAAATATTTCATATATTTTATTCTCCGTTTATTTCTAAAATGAAAGTCTTACGTAAAATAATTTATCAAAGTTATTGTTACAAAGCTTGAATCAACAATAAATCATCAGGTTTCCAGAATTTTTATCATTACAGAGTTTAAGAAAGTAACTTTGTTATCTACATTTTCCCCTCTGAGATTTATTTTCTTTTCTCATTTTACTGCCTGACTATAAAATCTAGAAGTTAGGTATACGAGTAATTTATCATTTCAAATATGATTTTTGAATAAAACCTTAACACTGGTTTAAACTAAGCATTTTTTAGATACATTTTTTTTACATATATGCCATGTGTGAAAAAAAGGGTCTTCGTTTTAGATTTCCAGTATAACCGGTAAAATGCTATATAACTGGTCACACACACATACACAAACCACAAAGAAACGTAATTACACACTATAATCAATAAAATAATAATGATTTATTAACAATTAATTTTCTTGAAGCAATTTAAATGATTATACATATAATGGAAGGTAAGGATAAATATAATTATATTCTAAGAGACTAGTACCCACATTAAATTTTAGATTGAAATACAGGTTATTTCGGTCTTCCAGATCTCCAGCATATCTCCAACACACAAGTCTATACTAGCCAGATTACTTGGTATCACGTTGGACATATTTCCACCAATATTTTTTTTTTATGGTATAGGGGGGCAAATGAGCAGTCGGAGCCATTTTCATGACTACCGACGCCCATAGACATCCGTATAGAAACTACACTGTTGCGCTGCGCTCCTTTCTCCTCCCACCTCCATAGGCCACCGGCCACTTACACACCGCACGAAACGCGACAACACAGCTGTCACTTTACGCCGGTCTCGTGTTAGCGAGAGGTACCTCCCGGTCGTGCCGGTCCAATTCGGTTGCATGCTACTACCACTACTAAATATGGCGCATCTGTATTCATATTACTGCAATAGCTTGAGTTTGTAGACAACTAAGATGGCTTTTAGCACCAGAGTTTAACTTTATTACATTTTCTCCGTATATAATAAGAATGATTCACACATTTTTTTGTAATGCAATACGTGAAGAGGGCAATACAACCATCAATTATTGTGGCATACATTCTAACAAATATATTATCATATTCATCATCAGACGCATAAGATTCTAATGCAGTCAATGATAGTAAAAGAAAGATAACATATATTCAATGAACGTAATACATTTTTGTATGATTCTCTGCTATTCGCCTTATGCTTGAACTAGCTTATGTATGGACAAAGGTGGTCACCATCTCCTATAACTGCAAGGACATGTCGCGTCTTACCTAACACATTATATTATACTTATACCTAAATTATAGTAAAATTTGTTTTCTGTGTCACACCAAAATATAATATTGATTTAATATCAAATATTTTTTTTTTCAGATTGTACAGAAGACAATATTTGGCTATCATGGTAGCCAGCACCTGGCTGTTCTCCTTCGGAGCTCTAATTGCGACGTGGCTCGAGAAGTGGGGACGATTTGGACTTGACCCGTCAATAGGATCGTGCTCAATACTCCCAGATCGCAATAACCGATCGCCCAAAGAGTTTCTGTTTGTGGGCGCATTTATGTTACCATGTCTGGCCATAGTCACCTGCTACGCTCGAATATTTTGTATCGTCAGAGAAGCCGCCAGAAGATCACGCGCCCCGGGCAGAGGGAAGCCAAGACAGGGGCTGGAAGACTCTGCAGTAGGTTCAGCGTCAACCGCCATAGAAAGGTCACCGGGGCCCGAAAACGGATACAACCATGTTGCACCTTCTAGGAAATTGCTAGCCCCACCAGTCCTCCACTGTCCACCGACGCCTGGACCCGAGCGGTCGTCTTCGTCAGGAGTAGACACACTAGATGGCCACGACGACGAATGCGCTCTCGATGCCAAACCACGCACTCCAAGCTTGGGCGAAACGTCCAAAAAGTTTAAACAAGCCGCCATCGCGTTGAAACGCTCCCCGGTCCAGGTCCGGCCGCCGCGGCTGACCCCGAAAGACAGGAAACTACTGAAAATGATAATGGCAATAATGCTATCGTTCTGGGTGTGCTACTTGCCGATAACACTGACGAAGCTATTTCGAGAGTTCACGTCGCATCCCGCGGCGAACATCGCCGGCTACATTCTGATATATCTGACGACGTGCATCAACCCTATCATTTATGTGGTGATGTCGAGCGAGTACAGACAGGCGTACAAGAACCTGCTCATGTGCAGGAGGCGCGCGTGACACTCGCCCGGCGATGGCGTGTCGGAGAAGCGCCCGCCGTAAACTCAACAATTCGTTTGTCCGTGTATTTGTAAAATAACTGTGAGCCGTCCGAGTCTGTGCTAAATGTGTGAGGAATACGTTTTACTGTAGTGCATATATGTGTAATTTACTTTGTGATAGACGTTGATATCGCTGTGTACATTCATTTATTGTTCTATCATTAGGGTTGCCATTACTCATACTGTTTACAAAAATGTAGATGCCATCTAAACATAAGTGACAATCGTAATTTACTATCAAAATAATAATAAACAAACAGTGTCCTGATATGATAATTATGAATGAATGAGTGCTAATGTTGATAATAAACAAATTTATTTATCGACATTGTAAAATTGTGGCAACCATTACATGCGAGATAAATGCGTTACAAGCTGTAAAGGATGTTTGTTAGACAGCCGATCCTGTGGTATTGAATAAGTGAAATGTATTTTATAGTAATTGTTGCAGTTAGATGTCCGTTAATGTAAGACGCTAGCATTCCTATTTGTGTAGTTGTGTACAAACTACGCACGACTGGCGAAACCCCAGTTCTGACTCAGTAGTACTCTCCAGGAAAATAAGCGAAGATATAGTCATTTAATGTAAAATGTTTATACATGTATGACGTGTAATTGGACGAAATGGCTGGACTGAGTGGTGTTAACGCGAGTGATCTGGCTGCAGTGGAACTGTTCAATGGCTACCCACCTGGACTGCTCAACTTCGCGACGGCTGCCTGTGTTATTTTCATGTGTATCGGAATACCTGGGAATCTCATCACAATCATCGCCTTGGCCAGATATGAGAAGGTATGTTAATATGTTCTTTTATTATTTAGTTGTATAGGTGTCCGGACAATGTATCTAACATATTTGTTGAGGTCAAATGCTAAAACATTCTCAAAGACATTTTTTCCATATCTCCCTAATGTAAATATAATCAGCTAATCCTCTATTTAGAAGTGTTCTTTTTTTTAAATACTTTAATTATACCTAGTGCCATGCTACATTTTAGCCATTTTCGCCAACATGACCGGGGAGGTACCTCTTACTAATTAAATCTGGTTTCACCGCTTTAATGATTACCTAAGAACCTGTTTGTTATCAGAGACAGGTCAATAGGAATCTAAATAGATACCATTATTAATTTGTTGGTTAGCACTTATCCTCATAGTAAGAGTCAAGTGGAAGTTATTTTGCATTACCCAGATACGTGTCGCTCATAACTTATCTACGTAAAGTTATGCAGTCGCGTTTCGTGCGGCCTGTGACCCCAGTGACCCCACATAACTGGCTGAATGTTGAGAGGCTATCATAAAAATCGAAGGGTTATGAGTAATTATGACAGTATACTGATAAAAGTACAAAGTGCCCTTGTCCGCATCCGTTTAGCCGTGAATAAACAGATAGATTAAGCAAACTTGTTTATCGTTATTAGCATTTAGTAAACGATATAGCCATTCAGACCTAACGTTTAAATGATGTCTTCTTTAAAAGTGATAGAAATGTGATGATATTTTGTCCAGTATGTTTATAGCTGATGGCCTATTGAGGTAAATAAGTGAATAGGCGTCGGTAGTGAATAAGCGGCTATACATCTTATATCCCCTATGCTATTGAAATAATGGTTTTTACCGATCTACGACTGGACTTTTTTATAAACGCCAATACGGCCGATCTTACAAACTCATTAATCGTATTATAATAATATTTATTTTATGATATTTAATGTAAGATATGATCATTAGATTTAATGAGGAAATTAATACAAAATCGTTCACATGAACCTACGTCACATGACAGGTTTTCCTCGAAGTGAGTAGAGGTTACAAAGGTCTAATATCACGTATCATAACAGTAAAAACATTGAGCTGCATGTACCCATAACTATATATAAATACATATAAGACTTAAATATATTTAGCATGAGGTAGTGGCACAATGTATTACAGCGAAATTGGCTGGCACCACCGGGGAGGTACCTCTCAATTACACGGCAAGAGGTACCGGCGTATGTTACAACTGTGATGCCACATTTCGTGTGTGTAAGTGGCTAGGTGGGCTATGGAAGGAGTAGGAGGAAGGGGGGCAACACATCTGTAGCGGATGCCTATGGGAGTAGGTAGCCATGAAAATGTGGCCAATGATATAAAAAAATATCCCAAGAAACCCATTCAGTACTTATATTTATATAAACTACAACTTAGACGGTATTATCTCGACAGATAAGTACAGTGTATGAAAAGCCGTCAGCCATTTTCACTTTAACCCCGATCAAATAACAGTTATTTAGACGAACGTCTTATAAAACTGTTTCGAAATTTTTCCGAACGTCTTACACTAAACTTAAGACCCTCTTTGGCTCTATATATTTACTTAAATGATTCATATCTTTTCCTTATCGAAATTCGAGGAGATGGATTATGTAGGTAATTGTATGGATAGATCTGTATATATATAAAATTCTCGTGACACAATGCTAGTTAGGTACTATAACTCCTCCGAAACGGTTAGACCGATTCTCAGGAAATTTCGTGTGCATATCGGGTAAGTCTGAGAATCGGCCCTCATCTATTTGTCACCTCGATATTTCCGCGGGTGAAACCGCGGAGCGCAGCTAGTAGGTATACCTAAGTACGAGCAGTTTAGAACCTTTGTATACTAAAGCCGATTGACATCCGCATAGAGATTATACAGATGCCCGCTTCCCTCCCTTCCCCTTCATGGGCAACCGGATACTTAACCGCACGAAATGCGACAGCTGTACCTCAATGTAAGCTGTTATCGACCTAGAGGTTCCTCCACGAGCCGGCTACATGCCACTGGAAATACATGCCATACATCACACAAAACGCAACGTTACGCCGGTATACGTGTGAGAGGGACGTCCCCGGTCGAGCTGGCCTATTTCGACAATGTTAGCCGTATCGGCTGAGATAAAAGTTTACAAAACTTGATGAGGAAAAAGGAAAGGCGAACCGTGAACCTCTCGCTCACACAATGTCGTTGTATACTGACAACTGAACTGTTGCATTCATGGGTCTTTTGAGAAAATGGTGCTTTTTTGGAGGGGGGAATAAAGGAGGGTACCGCGTCTGCATTAGGGTCAGCGCAGACAGAACGGAGCGCAGCGGAGAGGATTTTATTAACGCAATTAAAAATAAACTTTAAACTTATTGCAATAAAGTGCATAAATGCTTGAACCTGACAAAAATTTTATGCACTTTATTGCAACAAGTTTAAAGTTTATTTTTAATTGCGTTAATAAAATCCTCTCCGCTGCGCTCCGTTCTGTCTGCGCTGACCCTTACAATCATGCGGATGTATATGGGCGTATATAGTCCTCGAAAGACTCTGACTATTCATTAGCTCCCTTAAACTATAAGAAAAATCACGGACGAAGCCGTAGGTGGCAGCTAGTATATAAAGTAATGACGCAAGTATGTTATCTTATCGCAAGTTCCTGAAGTTCTTGAAAGAGCATTGAATCGGATATTAAAATGTATTTCAATATTGGCTCTTCTTCATGACACAACGTTTCATGGAATATTATCAATATGTTTGTATTACAATCATGTTTGTTGTCATTCGTTGTGATTACGTCACTGGTGTACATTGGCCTTGGTAGTCTAGTGGTAATGTTCAACCACAGACGTTAGGTCTCGTCGGACCTAAAGTGTTCTGGATATTTTTCAATTTCTAATAACAATCCTATTGTCATCTGACTTATTTTATTTAATACATCCCTTGCAATTTTGCTGAGATGCTAATATCTACATTGCACTTATAGAAATTAAATTTACAACGGTTTTATTAAATTTCATATTAATATTCATATGAATAATAATTAATTACAAAGACAATTTCATGAGTTTGCCAGACATTTCTCATCTTATAAAGGCATTGTTAGACACATTATATCAAACCCTTACCAGACATGTAGACACCCTTTAATTTTATTATGTATACAGTTTCTAGTATATAACTTAATTTTATACGCGACACTTGGGCACTTCTTAGGTTGTTTCTTCGTAGCCTCAGGGTTTTTGTAGCTCTTTGTGTATACAGACTATCTAAAGCACAACTAACGGACAAAGTTTCGATGAACGATTTTTTCATTGGGGATCATTTCTTTGGTTGGAATAGGTTATCAAAGGTATTTAACTTGAGGGGTGATCTGAGCGAGATGTGACACCCGTATTCGGCTCCAATGCAGCATCATTGCAGCCAAATAGGGTCACATTAGGTCACATTTCGCTCGTTGTCGCGTTTCTGAGGTTTGTGTGGGGAGGAGGAAAGGCAACACGTCTGCATAACAATTATGCAGATGTATGTGTGCATCGGTAGTCATCGGAACAATCCAATTACGCGTTTGCTTTCGTCGTCTAAAAAAGTCTGGACTCTTAGACTATAATCGTAAACAATTTTTTTATAGTCTACATTTAGACATCAACATACAGGTTATACAGATGTGTTGCCCTCCTCCCCCCCCCCCCTCCATGGGCAACAAGAACTGATGCACCGCAAGAAACGCGACCGCATAGCTGTCACTTTATGTCTATATCGTGTAAGCGAGAGGTACATCCCCGGTCGTACCGGTTCAATACGTCTGTAAGACCGTTGCCTTACAAACGTGGTACCTCTTACACAACTAGCCGTAACTAAGAAAATTACGTTTAATTTCTCTCTTTCCAGGTCCGCAACGCTACAGCGATCTTCATTATGAACCTGTCACTGTCGGATCTGTTGTTCTGCTGTTTCATCCTGCCCCTGTCAGGGTCGACTTTCCTGCAACGAGCCTGGGTGTACGGGGACTTCCTCTGCCACATGTTCCCCTTGGCGAGATACGCCCTGGTCGCCGTGTCTCTGTTGACAATATGCGCTATCACAATCAACAGATACATCATGATGGCCCATCCAAAACTCTACCCGAAGTACGTATTATTTGTCATTTACTAGCTGTACCCAGTGCAGTGCTATGCCACAACAGATAAATCCTCATCAACTGTCTCAACAATATATGAATGTCATTAGAATGACAGTGGCGCCATCTGTCGACAATTGATAGTACTCATAAACCTTTGTAGGCACATGCACAACAACATTGCCAAAGTACTTCACATGATGAAATGCACAGTTTAGGATTCTATAAAGAAAATACAGACAAACTTTCATTAAACAAGGTTGATAAAACCGAGAGGCATTAAAAAACCACATATTTAGTGTATCATCTTCAGGCTACACAACAATTAGTGCAATAGTTTAGCCACGTATTACGTCAGCTGACCGCGAGGTCGGCTGCAAGGTCATTACCCTGTGCGAGATTGCCGCTCACTGTCGTCGTCAGTCCAAAGGATGTTTAAATTTTTTCCTAATTATTAACTATTTAACTTCATTGAAAAAGTTTTTTCGTATACTTCTCGCAAACTTTATTTTAATAGTTTTGGATTAACAGTAGGCGGAGTAACAGTATACGTAGTTTCATTTAGTGCCTCTCGCTTTTATCGTCGTTGTATATTATAGACTAGGCATGAAAGTAATGGATAAATTAAATTATGCTACAATCACATGAATGTTTTATTCCATATATGAGAGGTGACATGTGTCCAACAGTAGATAAAAAATATTGAATTTATATTGTTACCCATTTGTTCACGATGATTTTACTCCAACTATATTTTGACAAAACAATAGTTTACTGAAATAATTATATATCATGTCTTGAAGGACACCGGCTACTTACACACAGCACAAAACACGACAGCACAGCTGTCACTTTACGCCGGTCTCGTGTAAGCGAGAGGTGCCTCCCCGGTCGTGTATTTCATGTCTCCACAGCTGCAATGTTTTATTCATATTATTATGCGCTTCCGCAAACCGAATGGCTTCACTACGTAGCCATAAATATAAAATAAGCTCCAGCTGGTTGTGAGGTTCTATTTTCGTAGTGAAAACAATGTAACCCGAGAAATATCTATTGCAGTCCGCTGAATTATGTTATTCAGCGGACTGCTATTGTAAAAATTGAGTATCGCAGACGGTCATCGTATATACACTCATGGACATATTTAGGGGAACGCAAAAAAAAGGTCGAATAACGGAAAATATTTTCATATTTTCGTACTGGCCACTATACCAATATTATGTATTAAAAAAAAAAGATTATTTTAAAAATAATTATATTTTTAATTTCATTTGTTTTTTTTTGTTTATCTGCTAATTTCTGAGACACGTAGTGTATGGAATTTTCGTCGTCTTTTGTTGTTTTTAACAAAAACTTTATTTCTGTTGTTTTTTTACGAAAAATTGTCATTAATGAGTGAAGTGAACTTAATTCGATAAATTTAGGCGATAATGCCGGATCTCAGCGTTGCTCTGGTTTCTAAAGCTATAACTTTAATTGAAAATGGTTACACTTACAATGAAGTGGCTCAAACATTACATGTTTCCAAGTCTGTGATTTTCCGCAATGTGAAACGATACCGGCAGACTGGAGAGTATACCAGGCGTAAAGGACAAGGTCGCAAAAGAGTAACAGGAGAGAGAGACGATAGGTTTATTGTCAGCAGTGTTCTCAGAAACCGTACCTTGACTTCTTCTGAGGTACGAAACCAGCTGCAGGAACTTCGACAAGTGATAATTAGTACCAAAACCGTCAGAAGAAGACTGAAGGCAGCTGGTATAGGGGCGTACTTGCCTGCCAGAGGTCCACAGCTCACCGCAGGTCATCGAGTGGCTCGGGCCAGCTTTGCTCGTTTCCACCTAAATTGGAATAATGACGCTTGGGGAAAAGTTCTTTTTAGTGATGAGTCCAGATTTTGTCTCAAACCAGATTATGGAAGGACCAAAGTATGGCGACGACCCGGAGAAAGATACGCTCAGTGTAACATTATTGGGAGAGAGCCGTACGGTGGAGGGTCAGTAATGGTATGGGGCGGTATTTGCTTAGGAGCACGCACGGAGCTACACATCGTAGAAAACGGCTCCCTGACTGCGGCAAGATACGTAACCGACATTTTTGAGCAGATTGTGATTTCTATTGCCCCTTTCATTGGAGACAATTTTCTTCTAATGCATGACAACGCTCGACCTCACATTACGGCATTAGTTTCGGAATATCTTAATGAGGTCGGAATCCAGGTTTTGGGGTGGCCGGCACGCTCGCCAGACCTAAATCCAATAGAACACGTTTGGGACAAACTGGGAAGACAAATTAAACAAAGAAATCCATCACCTGTCAACGTAAGAGACCTCAGAACCGCATTGGTTGAAGAATGGAACTCAATGCCGCAAAGTTTTATTGACAATTTAATACAGAGCATGCCCAGACGCATGCAGGCAGTTTTAACAGCAAGAGGTGGCAACACTAAATACTGATTGTATCACCCATCGCGAAAAAACCAGTCATTTGGACAATATTAACTTTTCTTTAGTTTTCATTGTGTTAGGTCAAAACTCTTCAGAATTAAGTCACTGACCATATTGTCTTTAATTTTGTGATTTTTTATGTTCAAAAATGTTAATTTAATTAATTCAGAATAATAATCAAATGTATTGTACAACAAAAATGTGTTTTCATATGATCTTGCAGTCTTTTTTTGCGTTCCGCTAAATATGTCCTCCAGTGTAGTAATGTTTTTAACAAGTGTTTATGTATATCTTTGTGTTTTAGTGTTATCCCAAATTATTTGGTGTAGTGCCATACAGCATGCTTGCATGCAGCCGAATTGGGCCGGCACGACCGGGGAGATACCTTTCGCTTACACGAGACCGGCATAGTAACTGCTGTGCTGTCGGGATTCGTGCGGTGTGTAAGTAATCGGTGGCCATGGAGGTAGGACGAGAAAGGAGGGCAGCGCATCTGTATAGCCTCTGTGCGGATGTCTATGGGCGTCGGTAGTCATAAAAATAGCTGGGATTGCTCGCTTGCCCCCCTATAGCATAAAAAAATATTATATCCCTATAAAATTGATTTAAATACTTACTAATTTTAGAATTCTTCTTTTTTTACCAGGTTATATAAGACCAGAAACATCGCAATCATGATCGCAAGCATATGGATCGTATCCTTCGGCATGCTAATCCCAACATGGATGGGAAAATGGGGTCGGTTGGGTTTAGATGCCAAAATCGGATCCTGTTCGATTATACTTGACGCTAATAATAGATCGCCCAAGAAAGTGTTATTCATAACTGCATTTGGCCTAACTCTTTCAACTATAGTAATATGCTATGCAAGGATATTCTTCATTGTTCGTAAAACGACAAAGAACACGTTGAAAACAAATACAATTAAAAATATATTGAAGGACGAAGAATCATCGTCTGCGGAACTATCAACGTCAGCTTCTATGAAGTTAACTAAACCTGACACCAGCATTGCAATCACAGAAAGGGAATCGACGAATTCGACGAACAGCACCCCAAACCTACAGAGAACTGTCACAATCAAAATAGAAAAGAGAGATTCCCCGAAGGGACGGTCAGACAACAAATCGGAACCTACACAACTGCGACGCACAGCGCTTAGAAAATCTATGGCCCTTTTGAGATTTTCCCTGCCAACGCGAAAAGACAGGAGGCTGGGAACCATGATTCTGGCAATAATGATCTCATTTTGTATATGTCATTTGCCAATAACTATAACTAAGTTGCTAAGAGACGTACACGCTTCGCACTCACTCAATATTGCGGCGTATATTTTATTGTTCTTATCGTCTAGTTTTAATCCGATTATATACGTACTTATGTCAAATGAGTATCGCAAGGCATACAAAAATCTACTGAAGCGTAGAAGAAGAGATAAGCTTACTTTAAGAGCCTGAGTGTTGACTTTAACGCAGAAAACAAGTATTATTACTCATATTTGTACAGTTCGTGTATGCGATGTTTACTTGGAAACTTTATGTGCGTTTATTAGGTATTTTTGAGTCATACCACAGCTCCGATGAAACCGGAGACTTGTTTACTCGTTAATGTCTCATGATAATGAAATATACAAACGCAAGTAAGCCTCTTCAGAGGGGCTCGACTCATAGTTTCTAACACAGGTAAACTACGTTTGAAGAGGGCGATTTCATAGTGAGTGTTTTTCGTGTGACTTTGAGTGGAGTTCTTTATCCAACATATTTGAAGTTCAGAAGCCATTGAGGCTTTATATTTTAGTATTTGCGATAGCCGTTAACGAAGGAATTATTTTAGGACGTCCATTTACTGATGATACTAGGTTGACTTGATCATGTGATCTGATTGATCAGGCATATTATACTTAATGGGGTAGGGGGGTGACAAAAGGCATGTTAGATATGCTAAAAGGCGTGTAGGTAATTAATTTTAATTAACAAAACAAGAATTCATCTTACAGTATAATAATGTATTAAAGTGTAATTTATTCTGCGGAATAAGGCTGCAGAGGTGAGAATCTCAGTGCAGTAGCCGGTACGTTTGAATGTCGGAAGATCACCTCGTTAATGATCGCCAAAATGCCCGCAGCAATTGAGGAGGAGGAGGATTACATCCAGCAGTTAGACTGATAAATGGCTGGGGATGAATAGAATTTGAAGAGCGGTGATGTGTAAGATAAATTCTGAGCACTATTTGACACGCTATTTGATTAATATAATAGTGAGAAACTTAATTATTAAATAAATGTAACTCAAATTTTATAAAAAAAAATAATGCGAAACACCATATTTATTATAATATTAATTATTACACAGTGTAATGGGATTTTATTCGAACCACGATGCCGCCTAGATTTTCCTTGTTTTGTAACGTTGTGATGTCTGAGAGCCTTATCAGCGGCTTGCGAGCATATCCAGGCGGAGCGGACGTACTGCATATGTGTTGCAGACACGCAATAAACAAGCGGAGGCGCTATACGTCGCGGATGAGCAACGATTAAGTCCTGCGTTCTAAATTTGTCTCCAAAATAAAAGAAATAACAGCAGTGTTTCCTCGCCAAGTCCATTTTATTACTGTATTTATTTTACGCTGTAAACTCGCTGCTTATAGACGACGAATATGCTGACGCGGCCTGATCGCTGTTTAGTCGCGACTCAATCGCTACGCGCCGCTTTAGACGCGCCGTCCAGATTGAGCGAATTGCGCGCGTAAGATTACGCGCGTAATAATTTTGTGCTGCGTCCAGATACAGCAAATCACGCGCGTATCCACGCTTGGAGGGAGTGACTAGAGATGTCATAATTGCAATAAAATTTAATAAAATTGCAATAAACTATCGATATCTGTATATTGTAACGATATTTTTGATAATATTAATATCGATATTGATATTTTTATTTAAAAATATCGATATATCAGTAGGATAGGAAAAAAAATATATTAGACATCATGTGTATTAAATCAAGAACAACTTTAAAAAATCCTAATTATTTATTAAAATAATTTATCTGATATAGTTATAAGAAATATCGCGTTCCGTATCGAATATATCGCGCTGCATTCCTATTAAAAAACGTGCATTCGCCGCGAGCACGCGCGTAGTTCTGGACGCTCCAAGGGCGCCTGAGTACCTCGACTCGCGGCGAATACGCGGCGAGTCGAGAGTCTCGCGAATCACAAGCGACTCACGCGCGTAATGGCAAATGCTACGCCGCATCTGGACGCGTCGTATGCAGCTCTAGTACCTCGACAACGCGGCGTATGCTTACGCTTGTAAGTTACGCGCGCGATTCGCTCAATCTGTACAGGCTCTTAGCCGGGATTCGCTCGCAAGCTGTTAGCGCGATATCGCTCTGAGTGTATGATTTAACAGTTTCTTTACGGAATACATAAATATTAGCTGTAAACAGGATATAAAATATGACTACATTATTTACCTAGCTTTAAACTTAGATATTATTGTAAATAAAGATTATATTTATAGTCATAGTTAAGTGAGCGAGTAAAAGAGTTATTTTGTATGAATGAATAAAGAAATTAACGTAGGATAAAAAGTCATAAGTAGGCTTAATATAATAGTTTTGTGGCCGAAAAAATGCTCGAAATAATTAATTATTGCATCTAAATATAACTTATGAATTCAATTAATGTTTAATATGTATTTAAGGGCGTCGCTCAGTGCAATTGTAATAAAAGGAGCTGCTTATACATATTCTAATTATTATAAAATATATATTGTATTTTATTATATTATACAGTTATAACGATAAAATAGCAAAAAAAAACATAGTCCTTGCGACAAAAAAATATCTACTATTATTTTATTATTATATACTTTTTTGTACGAGTGTTACGTACGTTTAGTAAATAGCCAGAGTGCTTAGAAGGTTATAAGACAAATAAGATGTAACTCACTTTGATATTGCTCTAATATAAATGTAATATTAATATTGATTAAGCTGAAATATTAAATAATATTATATGTATGTATTTAAGTGGAACGTGAAAAAATGTCTGTAGTTGTAATATTATATTTTTGTATGGGACCTATGTAAAGAGTATTTTTATTGTATAAGTGTAGAATTTCCTGCATTTTTCTTTTATTCTTTGTTAGATATAATTAAGCAATAAATTTGGTCAAAATATCCAAGAATGGCGAAAGCAATCTTAGTTTGTAAATATTAATTAAAATGTAAATATATTTAAAGAAACATGGAAGTCAGTATTTAATTAGACTTTTAGATATATTACAAGATATGCAAAATTAGAATTTTAGTTTCATACCAAATAATATGCTCTTTTCTATCGAAATATTGAAATTACTAATGCCAATAATCTTTATAGTCGTTTTTTGCTTAATGCAAAAAAAAATATTTTTTTTTTTATATGTACCTACATGTAGTTTACAATAAATTTTATAATGCCTACCACAGATATAATTGTAGGCATAAAATAAATTTTGGTCATGTAATTATTTAATATTTTTACAATAATGTTTTTTCTTTGTCTATGATAATTATTTTATTTCAAATTGAGAGTTATCATGAAAGCGATGAGAAAGAATCTCGAGAAAGTGGTTGCTAATAAATAAGGAATAGAAATTAAAAGTTAATTGTGTCTGAAACCAAATATGTATGTAATAAAATGTAGAAATATTAGGTATCATTCCTTATTTTGCCATTTAAATATAACGTTTAAACCTTAAATCTTAAACCTTAAAGAAACGTCATAGAAGATCAAGATTTGCACTTCATTCAATCTTATTGCCCAGATAGGGAACTAATGTGAAAATGTGTTATTATTGTTGTACCCTATATAAGATTTTCGTAAATTTTCTAATCATAAAGTAGTGATGATTAGAAAATATTTTCTTTCCCTAGAAACCGTTTTGCACAAATATTTCAAATATAATAATAATATAAGCATATTGTAACAACGCGTCGTTTTTCGGATACGAATAAAAGCGGTTGTTGGGAGTTACTAGTCCAAAATAAAATAGAAATGTTTCTTAGTCAGTTTTGCCAAAAAAAAGCAAATTGTCCAAAAAAATGTTCTTACAAACAAAATAAAGTTAAAGGTAGTTTTATATAAAAGAGTCGATACGTTGATATTATACAGTACTATTATAAAATAAAACGTTAAGTAAAATAAAACAATCGTATACCTTAGAATATATTATGAAATGTAAGCCATTGTACTTACCAAAGATGTAATTTAAATAAAATGTTCTTTTTTAAATTGTTATTTTCTTTTTATAATCATAGTGTATAGTCGTCTATTATACATGCTATTTTGGATTCCTTAGTCAGCAGCAACTACTATTAAATACATAATTTTAATACAAAATTAACTTTCAAAAATAGAGAGGTTCAATATTCATATTTGTTCACTATGTGTGTATTTTGTTGATGAAAAGAAATAAAGGTGCCACAACAGTGTACGGCGAACGAACCAAATCTCCACTGCCGTCCTTTACTGGACGGAAAACCAAACCACTTTTGAAATGTATTTGCTTAATTCTTCAGAATAAGTTATCATTTTACTGTAATTAATGATTTAATTTTATTCAACAAACTCGGAAAGGATGCAGTGAAACACAATTGGATAGACGAACATCAAACTCAAATCTGTCGGACCATATTTTAGACATTAGACGGTCGTTACCTCAGAGGTTTAACGGGTTTATTTAACATCTGGATCTTGCGCTGCTGAGCAATATATTATGCCACTAAGAGATTGCTGAATAAAATTCACAGCACCGAGTACTGTGAGAGCGCGAGTGTTAACTGTAACTTAATTCAGTCGGTTTATTTAATGAGTGGCGTAGATTTCTTGTGAACTGGAATGTTAGGAATAATTATTCCACAATTATGCTAATATTTAGATTGTTTGGGTATTCTAATTAAAACGTTTTTGTTGCCCTATTTAACTAATGTGACCTGTACGGGACAGGTCGTACTCACTTCTGGAGAGTAATGTTTTCCCAGTGTAACATTGTATGTATGTGGACTTCCAAATTTCGGTCTACAGTGTTAGATAATCCGTTTATCGAGGAAGGCTTTAGGCTATATACTATCACGCTACTACGAATAGAAGAGGTACGTGAGTTATGGAGGTGAAGCCGCATGGCGCTGCTAGTAAATAGTTAAATTTATTCTCATATCGGGATGCATTTCTCCCATCTGCGGGAGTGTGAGCGACGGAGCGGTCCTGTGAGTCGATAGTAGGTAGTCGACGACTACTTACACAAGTAGTAGGTAAGTAATAGATGAAGCCGTGTCAGGGCCAAAAAAAATATGCATGATTCTTGCCTGAAATTTTTAACGTATAAGGCCACATTAGATCTATGTGCTACCACAGGTCACATATTATCTATATGTAGGCCACATATTATCTAGTGCCACACTGCATGCTTGCAAGCAGTCGGATTGGGCCGGCACGACCCAGGAGGTACCTCTCGATTACAGAATATCGGCGTGCTGTCGCGTCGCGTCGTAAAGTGTCAGCTGTGCTGTCGCGTTTCGTGCGGTGTGTAAGTAGCTAGTTGCCCATGCAGTTGGGAGGAAAAAGGAGGGTAGCGCATTTATGTAGCCTCTATGCAGATGTCTATGGGCATAGGTAGTCTTGAAAGCGGCTCCAACTGCTCGTTTGCCCCCCTATACCATAAAAAAAATGCGGGTGACACGGTACATTTACATTTCAAGCGGTCGGGTTTTTCTAACGATAAATGATACTGATGGCGTTCATATAACATCGATAAATACCTAGCTATCACATCATACTTCCTGCTCGTTAAGGTAATAAGTAATAAACACAGTAACAACTACAATGTAAGCCAGTAAATTTGCTATCGGTAACATCGATGCATGCCAATCAGACATTTGAATGTAGATTGGATATGCAGATGCAGAATTGCGACCAATTTGCTCATCCGATACTATCGCTCAAGTGATTGTTACGTTGTTGTGTTTTGTGCGGTTCGTGAATTTCCGTCGATTGAGGAAAGGACAATCATTTGGCATAACAATTATAAAAGACTGAAAAAGATTCTACGGTCATAGAATCTTTTTTAGAGATTCTACCTTAGTAGAATCTTTTTTAGAGATTTTACCTTCGTAGAATCTTTTTTAGAGATTTTACCTTCGTAGAATCTTTTTTAGAGATTCTACCTTCGTAGAATCTTTTTTAGAGATTCTACCTTCGTAGAATAGTAGTGCTAGTGCTCCACGATTTTATTTTAGCAATAACGTTATAATAAACATGGAGTAAATAGTTCAACAATAGGCTACACACAAACCTTGTTAAACGCGGCAGCACAGCCACCCCTGTTAAGGGGGTTTCGTGTACCCGATAGGTAGCTTTGGTAGCAGCTTTTGACAACAGGAGATAAATAATTATGAAGGACAATAATTACTCACTGGAATATTTCCGATTTAGAGTCATTTTACAGCTGTTTCAGCGAAGGAATTGCTATAATTCTGCGAATAAATTTTTAGATTAAACCTAACTTATTTCTTCAAAAGCAAAAAGGATACAATTAAAAAATATGTAAGCATTAAATTAAATTAAAACATTTACAAATCATCAATGCGTACCATGAAGGGCGACCTTCCTATGTCATTAAAACGCAAACTCGTTGACATGTGCATCCTGCCCGTCCTAACCTACGGTGCGCAGACATGGTCGTTGACCGAGCTCCAGAAGTCCAAACTCAAGATTTGTCAGAGGGCAATGGAGCGTAGCATCCTCGGCGTCAAATGCGTCGACCGGGTGCGGAATACGACGCTACGCTCAACGACCCGCATCGCAGACGTCGGCAACAAGACCGCCCGGCTGAAGTGGGAGTGGGCTGGCCATGTGTCGAGGATGATCGCCGAGAAGTGGGCCCACATAACATCCCAGTGGGCCCCTGACGGAGCGAGACGCAGAGGACGGCCGAGGAAACGTTGGCGGGACCACCTCGATGCCTTCGACAAAAGCTGGTGGGAAAAGTCCGGGAGACCGGGATAGAATGGCGAAGTTTGGGGGAGGCCTTTGCCCAGCAATGGGACAACATAGGCTGAACAAAAAAAAAACAATGTTAAGATGAACGTTAAGCTAACAAAATTTTATTAAAATAATCATCCGGCTATATTTGCTTACCGACTAGAACTATTTTAATTAAGGCTTCGCAGTTAGAAAATTAAAAAAAAAAAACAATAAAGAAAATGTCTTTTTTAGCCACGCTCTTTATATAAGAATCCCCAGTAAAACTTTGGGTTAAAACAATTTGAAAGTTTTTTTAATTGTATCTTACTACTGAGACTACAAGTGTCGTTCGGCATCTATCCTTGAGATAATATTCTTAGTCAATTTAAAAAATAGGTTAAGCGCGTACCGGGCCACGCGCATTGTAGGGTTCCTTAGTTGCATATGACAATTATGAGTTTTTAACTAACTACATCTTTATTCTATTATCTAGTATCTTTTTCAAAGACCTGTTCAACCATACCTTACACCACGGGTTATTGGACAAGAAAAAAAAAACTCTCATTTTATTGGTATTCCAAAAAAAAAATTTATCAAGATTTTTTTCTACCACTTTTTTGCCATAATTATTCTACATGCTCATACTTAATTACAGTTTTCTAGTATGTATAGTCTGAGTAAAAACGCGAATGCGGAGGTTCCGTTTTTTGCCATTTGGCTACGGAACCTTAAAAACAATACCCATAGTGGGGACGTGGACTTATTGACAGAGACGGATTAGTTAGGCAGGTTAGGTAACCCTAAATAATTCAGCGGACCTGCACTCTTTATATAAAAAGAAAGAAAGAAAGAAAGAAATTTTTATTTGCTCGAATATGGGTACATACAAAATGGTGTTTTACATAGTATGAGTTTCCAACATATTCTGCTATATTAGCATGCAAATATTTATTACACTTATATGTACTTAATCTAATTTTACATTATTTTTTTTTTTTATTCTTTATGTTCCGTTTTGATTGATTATTAAACATTAGATTTTATTATTAATACTATTAAAATTATCAAATTATACAAAATTTGTCATGATTATATCTGAATAATTCATAAATAATAAAACAAGGAAATGAGATGTCAGAATAGAATCAATATAATAATTATTTAGCACCTATTAATAAATATCTACTATATTTAACATTATTACAATAATTAAACAAAAATAAAACTGTAGTCAAATAGTACCTAGTTAAATAATTTCCCCATTAATTCTAAATATTACAATTTTGTACCATAAATTCATTTAAGTTATAATAACAATTTTCTTTAAGCCATGATGTAATATCCTTTTTAAATTTATTAAATGGTAGATCTTTAAATTTATCAGGCAAATGATTATAAATATCAATAGCCTGTATGTAGGCATTCTTTTTATAAATTGTTTTTATAAAAGACCTTGAAGCAATCTTTTAGTCACGATAATTGGATTGCCAGGAGCAGCACATGCTCATAGGCGCTGTTTCTTGTTCAGCATTTATCACTCACTGAATATATCTTTGGCATTTAAAAAATAACGGTCTTACGAAACTCATATTGAAAACAGATTTGGTAACTGATATTGCCAGCGTGCAATATGGACTAAAATAATAAACTGATATTAAATTCCCAAGGCATAATGCCAACCAGGTTCACAAAAAACTCACTCCTTGTGATAACAAAACACTCTCGTTGGAGACGAAGCACCGAACATATTTGCCGCCATTATCATTATTTAGATTTACTCTTTAAAGTACTGCTGAGATCGCGCCAGTCGGGAAGATTAATGATTAAAATAGACTAGACTACTATACTTTTAAGCGGCACAGAAACGTGAATTATATTTCAAAATATACTTAGTCGTGTCTCTTCTATCGTGCTCTTAGTTCTACGTTTTAAGCCTAAATGCCTAAATGTATATATTTTTTGAAGATACCTTTACTAATTTGACATTCCTAACTTTAGCGAAACACGCATAAAATATAAAATGAAGAAAGTTTGAAGTATCCGGTGGACTATGGAGGGAGAAGGAGGAAGGGGTAACGCATCTGTATAGCCTTTATTTGAATGTTTATAGGCGTCGGTTAGTCATGAAATTGGCTCCGATTACTCGTTTGTCACCTTATGCTATAAAAAAATAACAAGCTCTTAAGCAAAAGGTCACTGACCTAAGGTCAGAAATCAATTTGTTTATCCAATAAATATAAAAAAAAACATCAACACTGGTGTCAATTGTGGTGTTCAATGTGTTAAATGTTTTGTAAACTTTCACGTCGAACACTATTAAAGTGAAAATTTGAGCAATAAGTACATCGGATTTGTTGTTATTTTTACAGAACCCGAACAAATGTTTATTCGTCCACAGTTTTGTTTGTTCATGATATACCTGTACTGTTAATAGGACACAGTGAAATAGATTTTTTTAAATTACTGCACCCAAATATTAGAAGCTACACAACTATACACGATTGGATAGATCTTCTGGCAAAATTATAACAGCAAAAAGAACAGAACTGGGATTAATTTGAAGAAGACAACCCATGATGATAAAGCGAACCATAAATAAGGCACTTTACCTATTTCCCCACTTTTCATCTGGTTTAATCTAAATATAGCAATCTTCTTGAACGAACAGAGCCATTGCATTATACTTCCCCATTTGTCTTAGTCTAGTTCTATTTTCTACATTTCAGACGATATGTGATGTAATCAACAGATGTTTTGTTTCGTATAAAGGGGAAACGATCTGTCTTTAATAATTTACTTTCATTATTTATTTTAAGATTAAATACCACTGTAAGTACACAAGAATATTAAGGTTTAACTGAGCCACCGCGGACCCCTGACACATACACTACGAAATCCGGGGGGTCCGCTGACTCCACTTTAAGAAACCCTGCCATATACTATAGTTAATAAAGTGCAAGTATAAATTAACGTAACTTTCGACTTGAAAAGACTTAAAGGAAAAAAGAAAATGCTTTTGTAAATTTACTCAAAAACAATCTAAACAAAGAACCATACTTTTACTCGGAATAATAGCTGTAGCCTATGAGTTATTTTAGATTGTGTCTGTTTAAAAACAATCTAAAATACAGCACACGTTTGTGTGCTAACTTCATTCCAGTCCGTTCAGAAGTTTTGCGTAAAAAGTAACTAACAAGCTATGTTTCCAGTCAGAAAATATTAACGCGCACTTATGTATTTAATTAAATTAATGGACAATCTTTGTATATTTCAGATCATAACGAGGTACCCATATGTTATTGTTGTTCTTTTTTACTAATAAAAAACTCTTTGAAATCTGAAGTCGAACACATTCCTCTCAAATCCCCTTTTCATTGTCGCCTTGTATTTAAAATACGCCAGTACATTTTTCAAGTTGAGCACGTGTGGCACTTGAAAATGCTTTACAAAATATTGTAAAGAGTTTTCAAATGCTTAATGGAATTATGGAAATATTTTATAACATGGAAATGACACATAAAGGATGAAATAAATTTAGTATTAAAATTTAAAATAGCTCTGGGGCTGAAATATCTTGATCATCAAAAACATTGTCCTAAATCCGATATTCACTTAGCGAAATTTCCGGTAGGATACCTATTACATATTATACGTTTAATAAAAAAAATATTTATTGACTATAGATTAATAAATTATATATCTTAGAAAAGGAGACATAATCATATCGTTACATACTATGATAGTTGGGATGATTTTCAAAGAAATGCTTATTGTAA
>LUGF01039320.1:161340-172079 GCA_001625245.1 Calycopis cecrops
CCCCCCCCCCCATACAATAAATAAAAAAACATGTTTTTACTGATATTCTCTTAGTAACAGGTGAAATAACAAATTATTTGTCAGTAGACACAGTTATGTAACATAATTAGTGCCACCATCTTAGCTAGCATACCGTAGGAAAGGACGACATTATAATGGTCCCACGAATATCTACCAATTCAAAATTCCAAACTTATAAAATATGGTCTCTCTCCCATGGTCAATTGCATGTAGCATTTTTGCGTGTGCCAAATGCCCAAAATCTTCACCGTCTATTCGCACATATAATATCGTTTACATTAATTTATTAAAGTAGTGTTTAGTTGCAAATTATCTTCTGCGTTCTGTTTTGTTTTCTATATCAAGAAACGGGAAATCTGTAACCCGGAATTTGAAGCGAGCGAAGCCGCAGGCAAGTGCCAGTATTAAATATTTCTCAAAAATTATGCTATAAATAATATATAACAAAAATATCTGTAAACAACTTGTATTTTCTTTAAACATATCATATTCAAGAGCCCTAAAATAAATATGAAGGGTCTTTACAAGTCGCCTAAGAAAATAAGTATTAAGATTCAAATATCAAATAATACATTAAAATGATTTAGACAGCAACTCTTTACTTTGCTTTTGATAACATTTTGATTTCTTTGGATTTGAACATCAAAAGAAATTCTTACCGTAAATAAAGTCCTTTTCATTAGAAGACTGCTTATTCTTTTAAATGTTCAAACCAAGTTTTATTTAAATTAAAAGGATTTGAATAACTCTTTAAAACAGATTCATAAAGACCTGTGATTTAGAGTAACGGAGAGCTAAGCAAAGTTACAGAAATAAGAAACATTTATTAAATCTTCCTTTCGTTGTCTATGGTAAGTTTACATACAGTGTTATACGATTTAAGTTATTTATGAAGTTGCTTGTTTATGTAGAACACGAATGGACACAGACTTTATTAACGTCACAGTGTTGGTTGATCCGGGACAATCTATTTACGAGTCCGATACACCCTTCCGGCTCATCCAGGGCCGGTTGGACGGTGCATGAATGCATTTTCCTTGCTACAAAAAAACAGCGATGGTTGTTGTCGCCTCTCTTTACCCTTCATTGATTAACTCAACTTATACTGCCACTATTTCTTACTTGTTTTCCCTTCGGTATATATTGGGTATAAACGGTATAATTCTTATAACCTTTGCTGTGAAAAAAACTCATTTATTCATTAAATACAATCCTGAAAACTGTGATATTACCTCCCTAGCAAAAGTTTTCTTTTTTTTTTTTATATAGCATAAGGGGCAAACGAGCAGTTGGTATATGATTACCGCCGCCCATAGACATCTGCAAAACTCGAGGCTTTGCAGGCGCGTTGTCGGCCTTTGAAGTGCGAGTAAGCTCTTTTCTTGAAAAACCCCAGGTCGTATAGGTTCGGAAATACCGACTGTGGCAGCTCGTTCCAAAGTGATGTTGTGCGTGGTAAGAAATTGCGTCTGAAACGCATAGTTGTAGACTTTGGGACATCTAGGTGGTGGCGGTGGAACTTGGAGTTCTGCCGCGATGTCCGAAAGTGGAAGTTCGCTGCGGGTATTAACCCGAACAACTCCTCGGAACCGAAGTCTTGCTACGAACCAACGTCTACGAGAACGATACGGCTAGGCCCTTGCGTAACATAGAAGCTTTGATCCTTGACATTAGTAGCTGTAGCGAGCATTGGATTTTTTAAAACACAAGATTGCGATTGACTTGTACACGACTAGACAGTTTATTTATAACATTACCCGAACCCGTACCGATAGACGAACAAAATGCTGGGCGGGCCCTACCAAAAAGACACTTCTAATACACACATTGTTCTAAAGTCTATGCTGGCACGTTGTGTAGTTTGGATTTTCCGGAGGCATCTTAGTGATCCATAGACTTCACGAAAATATTCAAGCTCAATCGCTCATTTATAATCTCTACTTTGAGTATATTTTGTAATTGTGTTAATATCAGAAAAATGTGATTTAGGCAGTCTGGACGTACCCCGTATACACTCTACCGAACTAAAATCTTACTGTGAAATAAGATCTTTACCCTTGTCCAATCATGTGGGTATAGGTTCACTCAAGTTAGTTATAAAGGGATTCGTACACTTGCTAATAGATGTTCGTTTTAATAATTTAATAGGACTGTAGGCTTTTAAACGAACTAGTGCCTGAAAAGTGCATTTTTCGTGTACAAATATCAATATTAGTATCCTAATGACCATCATGTTATGCTCTGTGACTGTAATTGTTTTATTTTAAATTGCAAAGACTAAGTGTAACTGTGGGTTTCATGTTTTGAAAGATGTAGTGCAGCCTAAATGTTTCGTGTTCGATTACAATAAGTACAAAGCCTTATCAGTTCTAGATTGTAATTAAAGTTTGAACACTAAAGTTAAATTTTCCTGCCTCTACTATACAAAAAGGCACTACATAAGAATAAAAAAACGAGTTGTGTTATTTGATTTTTTTTCGTCCTCTTTTATGAAATTTTATAATTTTATTATATTGTTATTAGAATGCTTGTTTTAAATCACATTTACATTTAAATCGTCCGAAGGTAAATTAATTTACAAGTTTTTGTTTAAAAAATTGCTGGACGCTTGCGTTCATGAGAATAAAGAATTGTAAGTGATGTTATCTACTATGAATAATAATAATGACGTGCATTAAATTGTTATAAAAGTCTGAAACCTTTTTATCGAATTGTGGTTTTCTAAACACTGCACTTATTGGATATTTTGTAAGTGCAAGCGACTTCAATCTACTGTGCGTTGTTCTTTACTTGTAAATAAGCTTCTCCCCTTTCCATCGTCCATATATCTAAATGTGAAAATATTTGCTCAAGACAAATGGACAGCCTGACAGACGAGTACGCTTCAATGAGAAAGGGTCTGACCTTAGAAATTTCTCTCAGTTTCACACGCCCCAAGTTGTAAAGGTCATTTTGCGATACAGCTGAATACTGTTTATTGAATAGATATTGTTAGTGATCCCGCGAAGATCGAAATTCGATCTAAGTGAAACTTTTTGTAATTAAAAACTAAATATAATGACATGTTATGTCATTGTAACTAAGGAAAACAATTTATGTATAATTTTTAACACTTGCAAAAGACACAGAGTCTTCATCAACAGTTACATGTGTCTTATATATCAATCTGTGAAATGCATGTGTTTGTACAGTTTTATTTATTAAATTAAATTACTTTCTAAATATTAACACTAGAAAATTTTCGCGTTCTACACTTCTCTTATACCTAAACTACGAGTGTGCCAAATTACATACTCTTTTGTCCGCGCAATTATCGTAAAAATGTTACCGAAGCTTTTGCTTATATATATTGTTGTAAGTAACACAAATTCACTCCAGTTTCCTATTGGGGTAGGCTGAGAGAACAGAGTGCCACATGTCACGTTCCTTACAGAATTGTCTTGCTTCCTCTTTATACATAGTCAACTTTATCTGTAACTATTATCTGCGACTTTATTACGTTTACTTGACAACTTCTGAACATCAGTCTCCATAAATAAACACAATTAGTACCCATCTTTTACTGCTGGTATTTAGACCAAATACGGTGAACAATTATACCACATATCAGCTAGGTAGTGCCATGCTCATTTGCAACTGAATTAAGCTTACAGAGCCTTAAAAGAGATGGCTATGTTGTGGGCTGGTATTTTCATGCGCATAAGCCTGTGGATGGTGATGGTGGTTGGTAATCATCAAATGGCTCCGGTTGCTCCTTGGTTGCTATGTGCTGTGCTATAAAAATAATCACTATTTAGTAGATATTTATATTACTTATTATAAATTATTATTTTATTATATTATTTACATGATTATAAGCAGACATTCTCTCATTAGCTTTTAGTGAGTTTTAGTTTTTATAGTATCAGTTGAATAAATCACTAAGGATTTTTATGCATTTTCCAAAATTTTATGAGTTAATTAAAAAAGTGACTAGATAAAAAATATTCAGATTTGTGTAAATTGCGTAAGAATCTAAGTGAGTTCAGGTTCACGAAATTAGAATTGATATTAAGATACTATGAATAATTTTCAAGTTAAGTTCTGGGAACACTGCGGATTTTTTTTAAGCCTTCGATAATAATCACGGGGGGATGAAACCAGCTTCTAGATTATTAAATATTGTTGAGGTTAAACGATTGAATAATTTAACCTCCACCCACCCACTTACAATCACTGCCTCACACTCTTGAGAGTAACAGGCATTTACATACACAAATAGTACATTATTCCTAATTAGATTAAAATTTTCTACTACGAAAACCTATTGTTTATAAGTACTACATTAAAATATATATATATATAGCCGCACAGTTTATATATCGCAGTAGAGCAAGATGTCTTCCCACTCAATCAGCTACTTATAATGTACATATATCTTTGAGGGTGATGTCATTAGAACTCCAAGAGAAATGATGTTTCGGTCACAGCATGTCCTGATACCTTGTAAAGAAAGAGTACTATGTGAATAGTAAGTATAATAAGAAAGCTACCTATCATCAAGACTGTGATGAAGAATTGTGGCGTGAGTGATAAACTTTTTATGTCCGCAGTTACTCGCGACTTTTTACGGCGTTCGCTTTTTATGTTATGTCAGTTACTGTGTGATGATGTTTGTTATGTATTTCTGATGTTAAATGAAGTGTTTTAAGTATTTAATTCCCATGTTGCTGAAATAGACTTCATTTCAATGAAAAAAAATCAATATTTATTTCAATAAATATTCATTTTCTTAGACACCTAGGGCGCTAATTATTTGTTCGTAAATAATAAAGTATAATTAATATGAAGAAACAAACAATTGAAATATGAAAGACTTACTTTTACTGGCCTGGAAACAAACAATTGATATATGAAAGACTTACTTTTACTGGTCTGCATTTTATATTCGTGCTTGTTAAATAATTAAATGAACCGCAATGAAATCCGTCAAAGTTATTTTATTGTAATACAAGAATTGTTCGTTTAATTATGAAGGACATAAAACAAAAAACCTAATCACATAGATAATATCTCCATAGTACAAGCGAAAACAACATGTAACTGATTGTGAAAGTAATGAAACAAGAATCTGTGGTTTAACAATATGTATAGGGAGATATGTTCAATATCTACAAGTCTGCTCTGCATAAAAGAGTCGGAGCTTAGCGTTCAATTTGTTTTCCAATACCAAATCAATAGCGCGCCACACGTATCATAATTAAATTTGTAAGCATAATCCTCTTATTTCGACATACAATGTAATATGATACAATATATAAAACTTGAGATTTTGTATTTTTCTATATTTATTATTTTACTATCCGTCATTGTCTTAATTAAAATTATATACTTGTCCAACGGGTGGGTAAGAGTGTCTTGATTAGTTCGTCCAATTGTTTAGTCAAAACCATCAATCTTAGTTGCCTTTAAATAATAGAACCTTCACCCTACTAACATTATCTTCTAGATTACAGTACTAGAAAAACTACAAGTATGAAAACGTATTTAATAATGTCGTCTTAGCCGATTTCATCTGCGGCGGCGTCGGCGTATAATATAGACGAACCATCGCCGCAGGACATATTATAGTGCACAAGTGTGTGCGTAGATACAAGTGCAAGCGCTATACCCTCGTTCTCTTATTCCGATGGGACGGCAATCCGACACGACCTGAGAGAAATCAAATCAGGCACAAGAACGACGGCTTAACATGCTCTCCGACGCACGGGGATGTAACACCACCAATTTCTTGACTTTAGACTGTCATTATAAATTGAAAAATCCTAACTACGGGGCAGTCAAAACGAATACACTGCTAGGACTGCTGTGTACGCTTTCCTTTTGCTGTTTCAGCATGCATCATACTTCTTTTAAAAGGACAATCAATTTTAAACAATGACATACCCAGGAGAATGTTTTTATTTAAGAACCTAGTAAAACTTAATACTTTTCCGAAGGTGTTTGAAACAATCTCCACAGATCTTTAGTGCACGTAACTTTTAATAGATATTGGTTTTCTACGTTCGATGGTTACGTTCGATTGAAACAGACATATTGCAAGGTTTATAAGATTGTCAAGTACATGAGTATAGTTTCGTTCGTCTTACGATCTCTTTAAACATAACTTGCTATGGCAGATTACCTGCTTGTAATAAATATACTAACTATAATTAAAATAATTTTTCAAATCAAGATTAGCGCGTTCAAACAAAAAAAAACTCTTCAGCTTTATATTATTAGTATAGATTTGGATAAGAATATTGATTATTAGTGCTAAATTAATCAATAAAATCGATAAAAAAATGCGTATTTTGTTATAAAAGATTTGAAGAAAATAACCTTTTTATATTAAAAATATCTCCGTACAACTGTTACGACAACAATATATAAGCGATTGTGAAACATTCTTTAAATATAAGTATAGTATAAGATGGCAAATGAGCAGTCTGCGCCATTTTCATGCCTACCAACGCGCATAAACATCCGCATAGAGTTTATACAGATGTGTTGCCCTTTTTCCTCCTCCCCCCTCTCTAGGCCACCGACTACTTACACACCGCACGAAACGCGACAGCACAGCTGTCACTTTACGCCGGTCTTGTGTAAGCGAGAGGCACCTCCTCGGTCGTGCTTCCCGATTCGGCTACATGCATGCATGAAGCTTGGCACAAACTTTGTGGTACATTAAGTTCAATTTCTTCGAGTATTTTCTCCTAATAAGCGCCGGGGCTTAGCGTTCAAATCGTTTTTTTCATTACCTAATCATCAGCACTTACTTTGTATTTTCAGAACATAATTATCTCGTTTCGATACACTTATCACATTATCTTAATTGAGTTTTATCTCCATTAAACGTATTTTTATTGATATTTTATTTAATAGCTAGTATACTAGCTGCCCGACAGACGTGTGAATCTAAACCATACATAAATCCCCTTCAACACACAATAAAATCGTCAAAATCGATCCAGTCGTTTAGGAAGAGTTCAGTGACATACACACCCACACAAGAAATATACTAATATTACATATGTAAACAAATCCAAAACCCCTGTTTTCTTTAAACGTTTATTATAACTTGTTTAAGAAGGTACGTTTTTCTAGAATACGAATGTACACAGGTTTTACTAAGACACAATTTCTTACACTTTCTTGGTTTTTTCGGTGTAATCTAGGCTAATGAAACCCGGCTACAGCTTCATTACAGAGTATGAGACTGGTCAGGCGATGAGGAAACTGCGTAATTACATTTTAATTTAGCGTAATACTACTGAGAACTGTGTCTACGTATATTTGCATCGTAGCAGTGCTCTCGCTATGATCCTACAAGGTCTACGACAACGCTACAAGACCCATCCGTAGCGTAGAGGCTTTGATATTAGTAATTGCTAAGAACTTTTGAAATGAGTCTTTTAAAAAAAAACAATTCACAATATATACAAATACCACTTTAGCCACGAAAACCTGTGGCCTAAGTGCAGGCTTAGGCCACTGTTCTATGAAATATGCAAACACAAGCTTGTGACTGACTTGTAAGCGCGTAGACTAGAAGACTTGCGTATATTTGGGTGTTCATCATTATGTATATTGTATACTAAGCCTGGCGATTTTAACTTCATTTATTTTGGTCCCACGGAAACATCGGTATAAAGTTTACTTTATTATACTTGCTTGTAATATTCTTTCTAACCACGTGGGAGGGCTCAAAACATTTCACTAGTTGAGCAGTTTCAGAAGTGTTCGATCACAGGTAATGTCAGACTAGTTTTAGGTGCTAATAAGAACATCTATCGGTCTTATCCATCCTGAACTGGCTACTGAAGTTAACGTATAATATTTAAAACAATTAAAAATTATGTGCTGCTAAACGTCTGTTATATAAACTATAAACTATTAGTATAAGTTGTTGTATTATGAATTGATATATTCATATTAAAACTATATATTATATGAATTGATATATTTATATTAAAGCTGGATACTAGCATTTTCTCTCTTATCAATCTCAAAAATTTCGTTCGATTAACACTAAAGTACTGTAAGATTCCATTCCAATTTTGGTTTCACGACGACACATGTTTGCTTCTTCCGTGTACCTTCTTTTTGGTAACGCAGGGGAATACATTTACGTACGCTACCCGGGAGCCCGGGAGGCTCAACCGGGTGCAGTGTCAGGCTCAGCAATTGGATTGCCGCTTCCGACTAAATCCCTGCGGGTATCTTCAGCTGCTATATTTGGAGTGCCCCAGATCTACTAGTAAGGATCTCTCCAGTGATAGGCTGGCCTCTAGGACTGTCCGGCTGCCTTTGAACAGTTCCTACTACAGTGTTGAAACCGTGCAATGAGGTCTGGTTCCCATCCTGACCTCTGGTTCTAATGCTCCAACGGAGCGCGCTACGCTGGGCGCCATCTGCTGATTCCTAGGGACAGGTGGAAGACCTCCCAGCTGAGGTGCTCTTAGTCTACCCTCTCCCCCCATGCCAGTTCGGTGCGGGTAGCTCTGTCCGGCACAGCCCTGGATATCGTAGAGGCACGCAAGCCCCAACAAGGTGACAGCATCTTTTTGGGAGGTTCCTACGTGTCTCTAGATTAATCGTCGAAAGGGAAGATTCTAAAACATACGCTCGCAACGTCCGAGTCAGTCAGATAGCAGTTAAATTAGTTAATAGAGTACACTTACAGTAGTCTGAATAAAAACATACAATAAAAAATAAAAGATTTATTGATGCATATTTGCCATTTTTTTACAAAGAAAATATTAAAATTAATTGGCACAAAAAAACCTTCCAAGGGAATAAATAAAATGACATATTGTTTCCTGTTGACACGAAGAACAAAGGGAATTGAATCATTATTATAGACTAGTTGGTACCTGCGACTTCGTTTGCGTAGCGTAGGAATATTATAATCAAAATGATTTGTTATTGTTTGAAATTCCGATTTCCGTTAGGAATGCGCGATTTTACCGCAGTAAAAAGCGCTTTGATGTAGACCAGGCTTAGTATCTATACACTACAAAAAGTTTCATTCGAATCCGCCCAGTAGTTACGGAGATTACCCCGGACAAACAGACAAACGGACAAAGGGACAAACAGACAAACAAAAAAATTAATAGATATTTTAAGTGTTCCAATACTATTTTCCCCAATCTCCCCTTCCACATCTCCCCCAATCTCCCCTGTCACTTTACGCCGGTCTCGTCTAAGCGAGAGGTCCTCCCTGGTCGTACCAGCGCAATTCGGTTGCATGCAAGCATGCAGTGTGGCACTACCTCCTACTAAAATTGCTCTTGGTGCGATTTGTAAGTTTTCGACGACCTAATTGCGGCTAGGTGGTAAGATATTCTCTTACCACCTAGCCGCTATAAGACTGTTTACGGACAACTATGAGATTTGACTGATGGATATATTGTAAGTACAATAATTAAAAAAATTGTGTTATTTACTCCTAAGTAATAAATTTAATTCTTTATTTATTAGGTATTTTACTTCTTAATACATACATAGTTCATGTGTCGTAACTGAAAGTTGCGCAAGCGTATATCGCTTGCAAATCTAGCACACCTCATATTTTTAATAACACGGGCCTTATTTAAGAATATCATTTGCCAAGAAATAAACTCCAAAAATGTTTGACATTTTTAATTATAGCCCTGAATGTGCTCCTAAATACAAGGTAGACATTATATTTTTCACGTATTTGTCAACGTGTCTAATATTCGCCGTATCTTAATATTAAGTCCATGAAAAGCAAATGGCTGACCTTGAATAACCTACACAGTACACAGCCTTTCAAATTACCGCGTTTCTGGTCTCAAGGCATTTGTCTGGTGAGGCGTCGGCTTTTTGTCGGTGTGTAATATCGTGGAAGCGTACTGGGAAGACATACCTTTGTTGAGATTTATATATATATAAAACTATGTATATACTAACTACTATAAAACTGTAGAAGACGTCATTCTGTCTGTGTCTTGTGTGGCTTTCACGCAAATACTACTGGACGGATTCTGAACGGAAACTGGAACTTTTTTGTTACATAGTTATTTGTCCTCGAAAACATTAAAAAAAAAAATATGTATTTATTTTGCAAAGACATCAATATAAATTATGTTGCAGTCGGTATCTCGTTTTCAAATACACTATTGTAGGGCAAAATAACGGATTGACAATTCGGCCACATAACATTACACGTTACCATGACAACACATTTTGACAAGTCAACATTAAGTAAACCTAAACGTTCTTTTTCTTGTTTCTGTAATATTCACATGAATTCAAATTAATAAAATTAAGGTCCTAACCTTGAAAAGTTTCAATATCACCTGCTTTTGTCGTTCAATGTTTTGACAAATTAAAGTCAGTTAAATGTTTGATCATCCTTCTAGCCTCTAGATCTAGGAGATCTAGTAAGAACTGTAACCTAATTTAAAGTTAGCTATCGTGGATTTATACTGTCTATATAATTAACTTCTAATAACCACTCATACGTAGCTTTGAAGAAATCAAATATCCATTGAGTTTTTAAATGTAGATCTCAGTTAACGACAGAAGTGATACGATCGGATACATTTTCTGATATGATTCACATTTTCTGTGCAGTTTGAAAGATTTAATCATTAATCTTCCGGACTACCGCAATCTGAGCCGGGTAATATTTTAAAACGTAAATCTAAATAATGATAATGGCGATAAATAAT
>LUGF01039320.1:179472-195800 GCA_001625245.1 Calycopis cecrops
GAAATTTCTTGTTCATAGAAAACCAAATTGGTTTTCGACGAAACAAACAGGAGGAATAATATTTTTATCCCCGCGATTGATGAGATAAACAACACAAGCATGATTTAGAAGCATGATTTTTTAAGGCATTAAGAGTTGTTAACCCCCATTGTTAACCCCCATTCTTGTATATTTGATTCAGAAATTCTGGATAGTCGCTACAACTTGTATAGAAGGGATCGAGAATCCACCGGATTGTCTAGAAAAAAATCGGGCGGCGGTGTATTAATTGCCATAGGAAAACATATCAATTCTTATAGAAAATCAGAATATGAGACTCACTATATGAGACTATGAGACTATGGGTGTGCATCGATATCCCTGATGTACCCAGTGAACAGTTGATAATATGTGCGGTCTATATTCCTCCACCGATAAATCACATAATACTCGACGACTTCTTTGACAATACAAGCCGCTGCATTGATACTTTTAATGTCAAAAACACTCTGATAGTTGGTGACTTTAATTTAGGTAATATAGAGTGGTTGTCTACAAAAAAGTCATCTAAAAATTCATGTCATGATGTTTATCGTAACAAGCTGATGGATTTTTTGTCACTAAATTCATTTAAACAACATAATTGTATTACCAACGAAAACGGCAAATTATTAGACTTAATAATAATTAGCAATACAGAAATAAGCTTTGTAACATTGCATTCCGACCCTATGGTTAATGTTGACGCGCACCATCCTTTGTTAAATTTTTTGTGCTCATTTTCACCGCAAGCTAAAACTTTAATCTTCAATGAACAACCACGTCGTCATTTTTACAAAGCTGACTACCAATTAATTCGTAGTTGTCTGTCAGACGTGGATTGGGATCGTAAGTTCAAAGACTGTACTTGTGTCAACAGTATGGTGCAAATACTATATGATGAAATTAAGAGAATTATTACCGAATTTGTCCCACTTTCTACAAAAAAAAGAGGCAATTATCCTATTTGGTTTAGTAAAAATTTGATTAGACTCTTACATGAAAAGAATAAATTAAGGCAGAGATTTAAGAAATATAAAAACCCACTTGACGAAGTAGAATTTAAACTATTAAGAGCCCGCTGTCAAGTTACTCAAATATATTGTTATAAGAAATTTATTACTGATCTAGAAAAGTCTATGAAGTCAAACCCTAACTATTGTCATTTATTAAAAATAAAAAGAATAACAAATCAAGTTCCTTCCCTTCTGTAATGTATAGCGGTGATATAAAAGCAACAGAAGGTAAAGATGTCTGCAACCTTTTTGCTAAGCAGGTCTCATCGGTTTACTGTAGCAACAACATTAATCAGAACGTCACACAAACATCTTTAAGTAATGTACTAATGAATAACAATTTTGCCATTCGTAATATTTCGAGCAAAATGGTATTTAATGTAATTAAGACAATGGATGCAACAAATGGTGCTGGAGTGGATAAAATACCATCGATTTTTGTTGTCCAATGCGCAACTGAGCTTGCTTACCCTTTAGCTTGTATTTTTAATCTGTCCTTGGCTACAGGTATTTTTCCAAAGGCTTGGAAAAGCGCTTTAATTGTGCCTTTGCTAAAGTCCGAAGACTGCTGTAGTTGGGAATTATAGGCCCATATCTGTACTTCCAGCGTTTGCGAAAATTTTTGAGAAACTAGTGCACCACTTTCTCGAGTCTTATTTTGGAATTATATTACCAACTATCAACACGGATTTATGAAAAAACGTTCGACATCCAGTATTATTTACAAATTATTTATCCGGAAAATTAGATGCGAAACACTCTGTCGACGTAATTTACACCGATTTTAGTAAAGCCTTCGATCGTATTCCTCATAATTTACTATTGCAAAAGCTTGAAGCATATGGTATCACTGGGAATATGTTGCAGTAGTATAATAAAAATAATCATATCTCAGGCATAGAAAATCAACTGTGGTTGCTAACGGATCCACATCGGATCCCTTTGTTGCTATATCTGGCGTCCCGCAGGGTAGCATCCTCGGCCCCTTGCTTTTTAACATCCACATAAATGATTTGAGCCGTAACATTTCCCACTCTAGCCATCTGCTTTTTGCCGACGACCTTAAAATATATAGACAAACGGATACAATTGAAGAGGTGAATTTACTTCAAAAAGATCGTGATGCTCTGACAAACTGGTGTCGGTTCAATGGGATGATTCTTAATACTGATATGTGTCATGTGCTCAGATTCACTAAAGCCAAAATAAAGCTCCAACGTGATTATTATGCGAACGGTGTAAAGCTTAGTGAAGTTAATTGTGATTCAAAACTCTCCTTTAATATACATATAGATTCGATCTGTAAAAAATCACTAAGTATGCTTGGATTTATAATACGTAATTGTAAAGAATTTAAAGATTATAACGTAAAAATTATCCATTATAATGCATTAGTTCGTAGCCGGCTCGAATATTGTAGCGTGGCTTGGAATCCTTTTTGCGACGTTTACAAAAAAAGATTGGAGAGTGTACAAAAACGTTTCTTATGGCATATTTCATATAGTAGCTTCCTATCGAAGAAACTACCTACGTATGACGACCGGCTAAATTATTTTAAGCTTAGTACTCTCTCCAGTAGACGACAATTAGCAGATTGTCTGTTCTTGTATAAGCTCATAAGGGGACATTTAGACTCGCCAGATTTACTTTCCGGTGTCAAATTTTCTGTACCATACCAACTGCCAAGAACAGGAAATAGAAAATTATTTTATAGGAATCAGACACGTACTAATTCGGGACTGCAGTCGCCTCTTAATAGAATTACTAACTTATATAATTTGATTTACAAGAAAAACCTGAATCTAGATGTATTCCACCAAAGTTACTATACATTCAAAAAACATGTTCTGTCTACGTTATAACATGTTTTCGGCTATAAAATAAATAAATAAGTATTGAAACTATTTCATATGTAATTGTTAGATAATATTTACAAAATTTTAATTTTAATTTTGATAAATTTTACATTATGTTAATTAAATAATATATATAAAATTAGTAATGTTTTGAGATATTAGTACCTATGTCTTCTCTTGTGATTGTGAATGTCGAGATTGCCTTTAAATGAGGCACCTTTTATCTTGTATGATTTCTTGTTCAATTTAATTTATATGATAATGTATATATTGTGTGCCTTGTTGGCGATCCTTAATAAATAAATAAAAATAAAATAAAAAATTATCTATACATATAATTAAACAGTAAAATCAGTGTGAATGTATTTACTAAAAAAGAACTGAGGGCGATGTTAAAATAGTATTAGAACACTTTAATGCTTTAATTTTTTTGTCTGTCTGTTTGTCCGTTTGTCTGTGTGTTCAGACTAATCTCCGAAACTACTGCACGGATGGGAATGAAACTTTTTGTATTGTATGGACTTTTTTTTTTACGATATAGGAGGGCAAACGAGCAGCCGAAGCCATTTTCATGACTACCGACGCCCACAAACATTCGCATAGAGGCTATACAGATGCCCTGCCCTCTTTTCTCCTCCCACCTCCATGGGCCACTAAGTCGTATCGATTGTATGGATACTAAGTCGTATCGATACTAACACGTTTTACGGCGGTAAAATCGCTCATTCCTACGGGAAAAAACGAACAAAATCGCAGGCACAAGCTAGTTTGACATGAATTTCAGCTTCTGATTTCTGACTCTTGGCGTACAGACGTAAGTAAGTAAGTAAGTAAGATTGTATAAGTATGCACTATTAATACCGACTAGAAATTACTTCGTGTCACTATTGTAAAGATACATAACGATACATATATATTAAACTAAAGCGTCTAAGTCTCAATCACACGGTGGAGCTGGCAGCAGCTGGGCGAAGCGAAGAGTTTATGAATCGAATAAGATCGGTGTGATCATTTGCCCACTTATATTAAAAACAATGCTGAGTGTGATAAATTGTGTTTTCCACCATAAACATCTTTAATGAAATGTCTAGTTAGCTGATAATGCACTCCACTAAAATACAGAGAACAGTTTTAAAATTTTATACAACTCAATCTTGATCGTAATTTTCACTTCCATGAATCAAATATTGGCATATGGTGATATATTTACGTTCAACGAATATGTGATATTGGGTTTTATGATAAAACGTGTCCTAAGTTATACATCTGATGTAACCCATACATAGCCAATACGTTATTAAAATTAATAAGTTTAAATGTATGCATTTTAAATTTTATTGCTGTACCGATTCGTGCGGTTTTTTCTTCTCTCTTTTAAGGGAGCAAGCGAGAACTTGGAGCATTTTGACAATACCCATAGGTATTGGGCCTTATTTGCCATCTCAACTCCAAGAGACACCCAAAAGTGACACACCGCACAAAGCGCGACAGTATAGTTGTCCCTTAAGGGCGACATCGTGAGCGAAAGCTACATCCAATCGTGCCGGTCAAATTTGGAAGCATGGAACTATATCTTACTATATTTGCACGTTCCATTCCATCAATTGGAGAATTGCAATTGTGTTCTTTTTGTTAGTTGATTTATTGGGTCTGGCGAACCTAAAACAATATATTTCTCATCGACAACAACGTTTCAATTCCCTTTGTTATTTGTGTCAACAAGAGCAAAATGTGTTAGTTTATCTATTTCCTTGAATTATGTTTATTTGTGCCGATTCGTTTTAATCTTTTTTTTTGTAAAAATACTTCAAATGTACATCAATAAATCTCTTTTTCATGGTTGTGTTTTTTCTGAAGCCGAATGTATGCTGTGGAAGGTAAGAAAATATAGCTTTAACGGATTGCATGCTAGTCAGACGATAGACTACTATAGACTAGACTAGACTAGATTTGGGGTCGAAAGAGGGACCGACTTCTCTCTCTTTCCCTCATATGTGAGAGATGCATCTCGGTATGAGAGAGTTTGTTATAGCTAATTTAACTAGAGGGAGGAGGACTTGGACTTTGGATCGTGATTCGTGGCACTACATTCACTCTGCCTATTAGTGAATTAGTGTGAGGATGTGTTGTTGTTGTTTACAACAGTACAATATATTTACGTTCAACAAATAAAAATCAGTTTTTTTTTCCTTTTCTGTTTTTCCTTTCCACAAAGTGACCTTTAACATCTTGGGGCGTGTGAATCTGGCATTAAAAGAATTGGATCAAAAACGCTTGGCCCGCGTTATCAAAGAAATTCCTAAGGTCAGACCCTTTCTCATTGAAGCGTACCCGTCTCTCAAGCTGTCCATTTGTCTTGAGCAAATATTTTCACATTTAGATATATGGACGATGGAAAGGGAGAAGCTTAGTTACAAGTAAAGAACCTCGTGCAAATCTTCATTAATATTGTTTGTTAATGCTCATTCAATACACGTGGTTGCAACGCCTTTAAAAAAGTGCTCCCCCCACTTTTTTTAAAGACGTTGCGTACTTAGTAAGACACGATACAAGTGAAATTTTGATCTTTAATGCAAGTCATATACAGATAATAAGGCCAGCTAAGGCGATCGACTGGCGCATTTTATTGCTCACCTCAGGTTGCCTACCTCGCAGCCAAGTGTAAAGCAAGATGCTTAAAACAAAAAAAGGTTTAATTAATTATTTATTACATACTACACCACACCGTTGTGGAGCGGGTCCACAAATTCACTTATCTCGGTAGCGTCGTGTCAGAAACAGGAGGAACGGAAGATGACATCACTTCACGGATTGCCAAGGCCCGAGCAACTTTCGCGCAGTTACTTCCCGTATGGCAGTCACGTAAGTTGACCCGAACAGTTAAGCTCAGAATTTTTGGGACCAACGTGAAGACTGTGCTGCTGTACGGGTGTGAAACGTGGAAGGTGACCAAGGCCATCTCGCATCAGCTCCAAGTCGTCGTCAACCGCTGTCTTCGTCAAATTCTTGACATCCACTGGCCCGAGAAAATCTCCAATGTCAACTTGCGAGAACTCTGTCGAGAAACACCGATAGACCAGCAAATTAAGCGTCGCAAGTGGAACTGGATTGGCCACACCCTCCGGCGGGGTCCCGACCATTTGCCAAAACAGGCTATGGACTGGAATCCCCAAGGGAAGCGGAAACGCGGTCGTCCCAAGCAAACCTGGCGACGCTCAGTTCTTGACGAGGCGAAGAAGATTGGCAAGACTTGGAGCGAAATCAAACGCGACGCTCAAGACCAACCGACCTGGAGAGTCACTGTGGACGCCCTCTGCCCCAACTCGGGGACTTAGGAATATAAGTCAAGTCACACCACACCTGCCTGATATTTACACATAACACTAAAAATATTAAAAGTAGACTTTCTTTTATAATATATGGAAGTATTTTGATGACATGTCTAAAATATAAAAGGCATAAAACGTATAAATCTCATAAAACATCCGTATTTATCATAACTATTACTTTGCTGTGGACTATGATACGTACCTTCTAGGTGGTTAGTTATAGTGATTCAAGAGGAAGGTTATATGTATAACAACTCCATTTTTGAAGTACAAAACCCACGCGAGCGAAGCTGCGGGCGGAAGCTAGTTAATTATAAAAAAAATTGTGTGTAGTGATGAGAATTGAAAATGTATATTGTCGTTAGTACGCTGAAGAAAAATTTATTCCAATGCTTCCACGGAGTTGAGATTTACACGGAGAACTCGTGTACTGAACTCGCGTAGCAAGTAAGTATTAATATATTTGTGTGTTTGTCGGAACTAATAAAATCGTTCTAACTGTATTATTAATTAATACCGTACAAGGTCGTCTACAAGTCATTCGCAAAATTGTGTGTATATTTTACGTAAGTCGTTTTTTGCAAATAAGGCGACGATCTTTGCAGCCACTAATGTCAAGGAACAAAGCCCCCACGCTACGCAACGGTCTAATCGTAACGTTAGTAGGCGTAAGCGTTGTAGGGTCGTAGCGAGACTACTGTACGGTGGTAATAGACGTAAGCACAGATCAGTACTATCAGTATCAGTACCAATATCAGTACTAAAATAATGTGTTTTGATTAACAGCAAAGATTATCCAGAAAATATCAAGAGAAGGTAATGAACAGTAGTAGGTAGTAACTGCCACTGTTAATTGGGCCACCAGTGAAATCAAGGGTTAAAGTGGCGAAAACCACTAACGTTGTTAGATTAATAAAACATATGTTCATTCATGCTCTAGAATAACATAGCTATACAAAGAGGTCACCGCATAAGGATCTACTCATACCACACGCAAACCATAGACAAAGAAAGGAAGACTCGATTGAAAAGAAATAGAAAATTATGAGGAACTTTAATTCGTTAGCCTTATTAAGCTCTCTGGTCCTTTAAATCACAGGTCTTTTTGAATCTGCTCTAAAGAGTTATTCAAATATATTTTATTTAAAAAAAACTTTGTTTGAACATTCAAAAGAAAAACAGTCTTTTAATATAAAAGACTACAATTTAGAATAAGAATTTGTTTTAATGTTAAAATGTAAAAAAAAAATCCTTTCAAAATGAAAGCAAAGATAGTAACATCTAAATCATTTTAATGTATTATTTGCTTAGATCATTCACTAAATGATACAAATAATCTTAGATCATTTACTAAATGATCTAAGATTATTTATTATTTAAAGCAACTTTTTATGAGAACAAGTACTTATTCATTTTTATTTTTATATAAACTTGAATATCGTGATTACGTATATTATGATTAACGAAAAAACAAAGGTTTTTAGTGTTGCAGAGATAGTTTTATTGATTCACGAACAACGATGACAAACGAGTAGTCCAATATTTAACGACTTCCGGCTTCAGCAAAAAGTTACAAAATTCTCTCCTTTCAAGACCCGCGATGAGCCCACCGAACTTCACAAGTCGCACGAAACGCGAGAGCTGTCACTTTTAAGTCAGTATCATGTGAGTGCTCGATACCTCCCTTATAGTCCCGATACGATCAATCTACTGCTTTCTTATCATGCTTACTCTTGACACTCGATCCTAATTGAAATTTAGAATCGGGATCGAGTAGTTGTCAATTCAGTCAAATCGTGCGCTAGTGGTGCGTCAATCGTGCGCTGTGGTGCGTTCAAAATTACCGATTGACAACTTCTCGATCCCAATTCTAAATTTCAAATAGGATCGAGTGCTAAGAGTAACCCACCTGTTTGGTTTATTTCACAGGTGTCTCTCTTATCTTGATCAAGCAAATCTATTGCTGGTAATATATATGTGTTTTTTATCGTATAGGGGGGCAAACGAGCAGGCGTAGCCATTTTCATGACTACCGACGCCCATTTCTATACGGATCTATAGAGGCCACAGGCTACTTACACACCGCACGAAACGCGACTTGTCAGCTGTCACTTCACGCCGGTCTCGTAAGCGAGAGGTCCCCGGTCGTGCCGGCCCAGTTCGGCTGCATGCAAGCATGCAGTGTGGCATTACCTCTTACTAATAACACAATAATATTTATATTTATCTTTAATTTGGTTACTAGTAAGGGATACTCATGTTTGAAAAACTTTACAATGTTGCCAACAAATCCGGGGTCACCTCGTCCCCTAAGGCAGTTGAAGGCGTTCGTGAAGTTTTAGCGAGGTCCCGTTATCTCATTAAAGAGTTCAGAATTCCCGTACTGGTCGAGCACCTTGGGGGCCGATGCGAAAAGGCTTTCTTCACATAAAATAAAAGTTTTAAAAATGTAACGTAAGGTTTTCTTGTTGACTTAAAATCTTACTGGTGAAACTATTCTAGGTAATAAATTACCCTTAATTATTACACTGTAAATAAGATCGTCTTGGTCTCGTAACAAAGACAAATGTCTACGGAGCAACATTATTTACAAAGCTTTTGTTCTAGGATATATAGCCGAGGGATAAAGCAATTTTAGGTTAGACCTAAAGTTGCCATTCTACCGGGTATGTACAAGACCAGAAGTAGTGATGTATATATCCGAGTTCTTAACCTGTTACCAGCTGTGTTAAAACCTCTTTGAAGGGAGAAAAGTAATTGAGCAAATATTTTTATATTGCAATTGTTGAATGAAAACTTATTTATGTAGGATATAAAATAAACCTTCTTTTGAATGCGCCGCTACGACCAATCGTAGCCTTTTTAATGACTACCTACGGGAACACACTTTAGCACAATTTATACGCAGATGCTTTGCTATCCTTTTCCTCTTTTAATGGCCGTGGCTACTTAAATGATGAAATATAACAGCATAGTTGGCACGACGTTAGGTACCGGGGAGGTACCTCTCGTTTCCATGAGGAAACAAGAGGTACCTCCCCGGTCGTATCAGCTTGTTTTTGCTCGAAAGCACTTTCTCACTATCTCTCACTGCACGACACAATCTCTTACAAACTTGTTAATGAAAATAATAATGTCGTCCTAGCCGATTTCGGCTACGGCGGCCGTCTATATAAACGTGCCATCTGCGCAGGACATATTACAGTGTACAAGTATGCGCGCAAACACAAGTGCACTCTCTATTCCCTCACTCTCATATTCCGATGGGACGGCAATCCGACACGATCGGTGAGAAATCAGGCGCATGACCTACGGCTTAAAGTGCTCTCCGAGGCACGGGGGTGTAACACCGCCAACTTCCTGACTCCGGACTGTTATTAGAAATTGAAAAATCCCAATAACGATTTTCGGTCCGACCCGGGATTTGAACCCGGGACCTCACGTCTGTGGTTGAACACGCTTACCACTAGACCAAGAGGCAGTCAAATGTTAATGAAAATATACGGTCACTGGATCGCTTATCCTGTTTTAAGCAAAAAATAAATGGTCACATCAGTTATACCTTTTACTCAAGTGAGATAATTGTCTTAGCAATTATTCTGATGTCCATTTAATGAAATAGGGATATGAATATGTAAAGATAACGTTTATTAATATACTTACCTATTAGATTACTAGGTGCTACTACTCCATTTTTGGTTGGAGTAATGCACAAAACAGTACATTTATGTAATCTTAATAGAGATACCAAATTTAATCTTTATCTTATTATTGAAATCATTTAAAAAAAGCCTTTTCTTGCATCGTGTATTCCATAATTACCTTATTTCTAGGGCGTTTGAGTCTTATATTATTATTTGTTACTCATCTCAGTAATTTTATTATGTATTGAGAAATAATTCCAAATGGATCAAAAATCAAAACACATACGCATGGCACATTAAATCAAACTAAATTATTAGTTAAGTCAGATTCGATAGTTAAATCAGATCATCACGAAATTTAAATCCCAACGCAAACTACAAAAATCTCCCCTATACTATAAAAAAAATACGTGCTCAACTTAAAAAAGTATTTTACTGACGTATATTAAATACGAGATGAAATGTAAAAGGCATTACAAATTCACTATCAGAAATCTACACTATTCATGAGGGACGTTGGGTAAATTTCATTACTAGCCATACCGCTTCGCTAACGGGAACATCTTCCGTATATCTTATTTTATCTCAAGGGAATTCCTTTTTTTCAAGAAGAAGCTAGCTAAGTTGGTTGGCTTGGTTTTTAAGGAAACTAATATAAATAATTATTTACTGCTTATATATGTAGAGTAGCTTAAGATTATCACATAATTTTTAATTTAACTCTAGAACATTTCATAATAAAAAATGGCGGATGTGAAAGTGGGAATATTTTTAATAATTTGCCAATGTCAAATTTAAATGTTTTCTTAATTAAGTTGCACTTTTAAATGAGACCTGTTTTATATTAAGAGGCAAGACATCTGATACCTCTTGTGTGATAGCCCTTAAAAGAACATCTTAACATAAATAAATCCCGTGTCTCGATGTTTATCCGTACGCTAATCTCGGATACTAGCGCACCGTTATTTAGGAAGTTTCGCAAAGATACAACAGTCCAGCTTTAGAAATACCCTCTGATCTTTTAAATAAAGTTTTCTTGACTTTAACTATTTTTTTTCCGGCAAATGTTAACGTATTTTATCCCATATACGTTAGGAGTGTGCATTATGTTTTACGAACAATCGTGAAAATCTTTTTTCCACTTGAAGTAAACCTTATCGTGTGTCTGTTCCAAGCGAACGGCGCGGAAAACCAATATCTATTAAAAGTTACGTGCACTAGAGATATGTGGGGGGCCGTGAACTAGGACGTCAAGTGAACTTGTTTACACTTAATAAAATTACTTTAGCGGATTTTATCACGGTTTATTGCTAAAGTATATTATTATTGCTAAAGTAATTTTCCGAATATTTATAAGTACCTATTAAGTTCTTCTGGTTGACGCAAAAAGTACTTACTTTTATAATTATAGTTGATGGAATGTATTGTCACTTCTTGATGGAATTTCATATTCTAATTTTATTAAATAATATATTTTTTATACAATTTCCACTTTTTATTAACCAAAAAAAAAAGTACTTACTTTTAGATTTGAGGTGATCATTTCAGTTTTTATTAAATAGTGTATAAATGTCTGCTCTGCAGAACAGTGTCAGTTGACGAGGAAGTTTTAATTGGACATATTATTTTAACAACACATATTTTTGCGACTATTGTAAAACAAAAGTGAAACTGATGAAGCTTTTAGATTTGTAAGAGATATATCTCAACTTTAGAGTCGAATTTAGCTGGCACTAGCGGCGAGGTACCTCTTGCTGACATGATACCACTGCAAAGGATAAAATTTACTACAACCTGGTATAACATAAAATCACCTGTAATTTCGACATAGGGTTTGCTCGGTTTATAATTTACTTGTGAAAAACCATAAGGCATAGCATCGGCGATCGGCGATTTTGCAACTACATCGATGCTCGATCGCGCGATCTAGCGACTGTTCCGATGCTGGTTACGTCACACTCGCAGTCGCCTTGCGATAGATCGTCGCGTACGGCGTTTTCAAGTGTGAGCTGGTGAGCGCCTGGTCGCTGCATTCAGCGTCTAAAAATCATCTAAATCGCCGTTAGCCAATGCTAAAAGTAGTACTTGTGCCATGGCTTTTAATAAAACATGAATGAACGACCTATATAACCTGCTCTCCAATAAAGTGTCAACAAAAATAACCGATGTGGAACGGAAAAAACACGTGAAATAATCCCAAAAGGCCGTGTCTCCAGCCTCCATCGTAACTTATTTTCGGTCAAAACAAAACTATTTGCTCCGGACATTTCAAATTAATGTGTGTCCCTATATTTTTGTAAATCCTTTGAATGCCTCTATAAGCATATATTTAAAAAATTACATGTGTTTTTCAATTTAGGACAGTAATACCTTTTAGATTATAAATAACAGTTCTGTATTTACATACAAGTGAATGTGTTTTGTAATTTGTAATTAAGGATCATCTTATCTGTTAGATATCTAATAGTTACGAACATTGCACTCAATATCACGATTCATAAAGATTTACAGTAATCAAAGTGCATCTTTCCTTCTAAATTTACTTACTTTATATTGTGGTGAGGCTTCCAAACCTGGATCACTACGCATTTCTACCTCTGCATAATAAGATACTCAAGACAAGGAGAACACAATGAAAGCAAAATTTACTTACTTTATCTTACTATTCAAATCAATAGATAGATAGTCCATATAATAGTTTAGAAGAAAATCGAAGCATAGATAAAATTTTGCTGTTTTAAACAACGTTAAGGATAACTTTATATTGATGTCTTATGTCTAAGACCGATTTATTTTAAGCGAAGATCGCATAATAAAACGAACTCTATGGAGGTATTTTTACTTTATAGCAACCGTAATCAGGGGAAGACTGCTGTAAAAATTGTTTTACTATTTACCATTACCGCTCTTTAAGAGCAAAGCGATGTACCAGAAATAGGTCGGAACGACTAGGGCAGTACCTCTCAGCTTTTGAGTAATCAGCTGGCTAGAAAGTAACACAGACGGTACGAGTTAGGCTCGCACATCATCAAATCATCTATAAAATTTGACAAAATTAGAATTTTAATTATTTATAAGTCAATATTTATTGTATGAGTTTGAAATGTTTTTTTTCTGTGGTATAATTTTAAATTACCATTTCTGTTGTTACAGTAATCCACACAATCTATGAATTTAAATTTTTAGTAATAATAAACTTTCTATTACGTGACAGACGGACAGACAGGCAGCTGAGGTTTGATAACATCGAAGCGTTTGGATTTAAATCCTGGATTAGCCTACAGGCATTCCTCCAAGTTGGGAAAAACCTGGAGGGTATGTGGGACTCGAGAGCATATAAGCATACACTTACACTGCTCCCCCTACCCACTAAACCCCAGCTGTGTTCCTTCTCGTCCGCCCGATAGGAGAAGCCACGGGAACGCGATAACATACAACCGCGACTTCACCAGCGGGTGCCGCAGTGGGCTCTACTCAGGAGAGTTAGGTGGTACTCCTTATTACATTTTGATGTGCTGTTTTGATCTGAACCTACCTGAAGACGGTAGAAACTTAGTATGAAAAGTACCATTTTTTAGTTCAACCCTGTGCAATAAAAAATATGTCCAGAGTTGGTAGTAAAGCACATCTAGTGCTTTACAAAAATATGTATGTTTTTGAATATGTGTCTAACATAAATCATTGTAAGGCTCTGGTTATATAACCAACATATAGTTATAAAGCCAGGGCCATACAAGGACGAAAAAGCAGGTTATAAACAAATACGAGGGAAGCTCGCTTTGATATATTGTATTGCAGATAACAGAAACATTTACGCGACGTTGGGTCGGCACTTATCACCTTATCAACTTGGTTTTGCAAAAACACGCCAGCATTACTTTTTCATATGTTTATCTTTAAACGGAGACCATTCCAACCTCGGCTGTATGGGTAATGAGTTAAGCTGTAACTGAATTTAAAGTACAAATTATTTTTCATATATTCCAAATATTATATTAATTCTCATAAGGAGATATTAGAAGCATTGGCGCTCAATCAGATCAGAAGTGAGGTCAGCCTCAGACTCCCTAACTATACTACACTAGCAGTGCCCTTGTTTAAATACACACACACACAAACACACACACACACACATACACACACACACACACATCCTCACACCAGGAGGTTACATCCTCATATAAAAGAATAACAAGAACACATACAAACCTTCCTCACTATTTGAAAGAAGTATGAGAGGTACCAATTAAGTTAGTGAGAGGTAGGTACCTCTCGCTTATACGATACCAGCGAAAAGTGACAGTTGCGCTATCGCGTTTAGTCAGGCGTGTAATTATCCGCTGGCCCATGGAGAAGGGAGGTGAAAGGAGGGCATGGCATCTCTATAACGTATATGCGGATGTATATGGGAGTCAGTGGACATGAGAATTAAAAACGACGATGATGATTCAAAATAAAGAAACGGAGCTCTCATCAGTCGTCTGAATGTGACATGAGATATACCCGTCTATTTATATTCGCTGCCGTTTTATCGTTTAGAAAAATTCGGCTGTGACCAGCCAAAATGTTAAATGGAAAACGTTTTGCCTCGCATTTTCATGTGAGCTCGATAATAAAAGACTGAAAGGAAGTTATTGGTTTAATTATACTAGTGATAGACCGGAGATCGAAACTTTATCTCAATAAAACAACTTTAACTCTACTTTATCTATCTTAGGATTCACAAATTATGTCAGAAATTATGACCGAATAATATATATAATATTATAACTGTTATCTTTCATACTACGACATTGTCTGTTGCCATTTCACTTTTATTGAGTTCTTAAGACATTAAGCGTCTTAGTAAACAAAATTACCACAAACGCCTTCGCAAACCGCTTAAAACCCGCGTCAGCATCTAAATGAGAGTAAAAGGGTATTAGCAGTTACTGGGAGTTTGAGGTGAAGTTAATATTAAAGTACTTTGCTCAAGTCTGAAAGATATTTTAAAAAACGCCTTAATTTTGATGTCTTAATATAATATTTAAAAGGAGACTGGCAAACTAAGGAGAAAAGTGGCAAAGAACTGATCACACAGAAGAGAAAAGTGGCAGCGTACTGATAGCTCTTGCGTAACAAAGATGGCTGATGGGTAAAATTCTAAAATCTTTTATCAATTTGACATCCTATATGATTGAGAGATCTCGTTTAAGAAAATTAATTGCAAACAACAAGTACTTATGTGGGAATGATATTCGAGCATTAACCGCAGTTGCACCATTTATTGAGTTTGCGGTGCATTTTTTATCTTCACTGCGAGTGGCATATAACTCCACGTTCGGCAGTATGTTAAAAATATTAAAAATAATGTTTAAAAACACTTTTTATGTAAGAAACATGGAAGTACCAGTGAATACTAGTAAAAAAACAGTAAAGACCCACAGCTAGCCGGACAATCCCTAAGGAGGAAAAGTCTGGTCTTTTTGCCGAGGCCATGTGAAGGAGAATAGAAATAAAAACCTTACATATTAAAAGCATAAGCTGATTACAAAAATTGCTAAAATAGTAAATTTTCAAAGTGAGTGTTAGGCGAAATAACTCTAAAAACCTCTGTAAAGGCACCCCACGATAAAGCAAAATCTACATAGCCACTTCACTCCACATCACTTTATCTATTTAAATATAACTTACGAACCTACTTACGAAAGGTAAATGTCTTACGAAGAATACGAAACCTGTGTAAAACTTTGCTGTCGCGTTTCATGCGGTGTATAAGTAGCCGGTGGTCCATAGAGCGAGGAGGAGGAAGGAGGGCAACGCATCTGAATAACCTCTATACGGATGTCCACGATCGTCAGTATTCATGAAAATGGCTCCGATTTCTGGTTTGCCCCCTAATGCTATAAAAAAAGCTGATGTTGAAAAGCAAGTGATTTCACTTAATTCTTTATCAGGGAATTTTCCCAGCATAACATACAAGGTTGATACAAACGAGAGGCATTAAATGAAACCACATATTTAGTATATTATTTTCAGGCTACACAACAAAAATCAGATCAATCGGAGCAATAAATTAGCCACAGAATTTTTTTCAAAGTTTTTTTCTCAACAACATGTACAAAGCATGTTTATGTTTTTTTGCTGTTTGAACTTTGTTTGAAAAAGTATTTTCGTATACTCGTCGTAAACGTATTTTTAATAGTTTCGGATTAACTGTAGGCACTTATAGGTTTAATTTAATGCCTCTCGCTTGTATCAACCTTGTATGTACAGTCACGAGCAATAATATGTATACACTTTAGAACCCTGTCACAATAACTTTCTTTGACAAGTCAAAGCAATAATATGGAATTTCAAAAATATAAATTATGACAAAGTACTAAAGTGTATACATATTATTGCTCGTGACTGTACCTATTTAAATAAATTGATATAAAATTCCAAAGACGAAAAGCCAATTAGGATCGTAAAAAAATATCTTTT
>LUGF01039320.1:195887-207565 GCA_001625245.1 Calycopis cecrops
GGTGTTTTTGGTATGATTTGATAGAGTTTCAAAAAATATTTGACACGTATTTTTTTGTTTTGATTTTTTTTTAAACTTTTCAAAATAATCAGCCTGGACGGGTGGTCTGGAACATCCGGTATAAGCCACAAGTAATTATTTATGAAGTTTCTGTCTTTTGCAAGTGTTGAACATTATACATAAATTGTTTACCTTAGTTACCATGATATAACATGTCATATGATAATTATATTTAGTTTTTCATTACAAAAAAGTTTGACTTAGATCGAGTTTCGATCTTTGCGGGATCACTAGTATAAGTAATTATGCACTGCCTCATGTTTTGATTAAGTTTGTTTTCTTCTATATACTGAGTAGGTTGTCTGGAAGAAATTACTGCGTAGTTATAAAACCGCCTTTGTGGACATATATATATTTAATTGTTCTTCTTTATTGTTAAGATATCTTTATTTTGTGCACAATGAAGAATATTTCAATTCAATTCTTATTATCTCCGAATTTGCCCTGTTTATGGCCGTCAGTAGTCGTCACAAGGCATCAAAATTTTACATTTGATAAGACGGAAAGGAAAAACTGTGCCTATATAAAGCTCTTCATATCTTTACATCACTTCGTAATAGTTTTAACGCAAATATTCCAATGCAAATTAAGCAAATAGTTTACCATGTACATAACCGAACTGTTCAGGTATTTTCCGAGTTCCTTTATAGCGAGATAGTTTAGCAGTTCATAACGTTTATTAATTAAATATTACTATTATATACTGATTGAACTGTAACTGCAGTATCCGGTAAGGGAAGGAAACGAATAACAGACAGAGCGAGATGGCTATCTTAGCATTTAAAAGGGTCTCATATACAGTCTGATCGTGACTGATAATGATTAGACGTATTTTATTACCTAGCTGTGCCCCGCGGTTTCATATTTGAAGGCGATATTTCCAATATCTTTAGAAACCAAGGGTGTACTTGGTTTCTATGATAAGAACTTTTGGGAGTTTATTTTGTAAACTCCAGTGTCCATTTCGACTAGATCTAAGCAAAAGAAAAAATTAGGAGTAACCAGGATGTCTGATGAACATCCGGTAGACTAGCAAGACGACTAACAATTTCCAAGTCACATCGTGTAGTTTTGTGCTAGACTTGTGCAAGCGCTCTTTTAATTTACTTTTTTTTAAACTTTGCAGATGTTGACAGTTGCAATGGTATTTTATTTTAATTTTTATTTTATCAACGTATTTCATAATAGCCCCAAGTATTTCAATGAACAATATTACAAAATGTCGAACTAAATTGGAAATGATGTAATAAAGTTCGCAGTCTTAACTTTCTTATTGCGCATTATGTTTATTTAGTTTAATAACGGACAGAATATTTTTAATGCAATACTTTTAATTGACTACTGTAAAATTCCTTATTCACAACATGTTTAATTTTAAATGAAGTTTTTAGCGCCTCTTTTACAACGATGACGACTCCCTATATCCAATAAAAAATAAAGATGGAACTATAGACACATTAATAAATTCAAATGTAGAATTATGAATGTCAGTATAATATACACTACTAGCTGCGTTTCACCCGCGTAACTTTCGATCCCGTGGGAATATCGGGATGAAAAATAGATGTTGACCGATTCTCAGACCTACTCAATATGCTCACAAAATTTCATGAGAATCGGTCAAGCCGTTTCGGAGGAGTATGGCAACGAAAACTGTGACACGAGAATTTTATATATTAGATTATCTATGTGTAGAATCAAACTAGTCGTCCGGACCGCTCGCACGACTGACATATTTTTCTTTATGCTTTGTAATCGGAATATATTTGTTATTTGAACCAGACGCATTATTTAAATTATTATGAATATTGTACTCCAATGAGCTGTCCAAGCATTAATAAAGTTTTTATCCATACTTATTCGTCTCGTATTGGCTCCAAAACTTCAGGGCAAAATTAAATAATTCTTTCACTAATGTGACGCTACATTATCAGGAAGTAATATAGGCATTTTTAATTACGATAGATTTTTTTTGACACGCCATGAAGTGCAACGTAAACTAGATTTTTAGATAGATTATTTTAAAATCTTCTCAAAAATTTTAAGTCTTATTTTATTCAAAGGTTACAATAACGCTATTAATTAGTTAATTTATATTTATATATCATCGTCAATTAAATCGGGAATTAAATTTCAATGTGAATTACGTCTTATTAAATATTTTCATTAATTTTAAGTTAAATATGACTTGAGAATCTATATCTTGAGGAAACCGAAGAGCAATGAAGTAGAAACATAGCATATGTTTCTAATTCATTTCTTTAATATATATTAACTGCTCTTTAAGCGTGTCTGGACCCAATAATCATATTGTATTATATACTTAGCGTATACATTCATATGATATTTTATGAGTTACATAAAAAAGTGATTAGTGTGAGTAAAGCCAGGTGTTTGTCTTGTATACATATAATAGGATTTTTTCGTACATTAGTTGATGAATCGTTAGGGTGACCACTCACCACTTTTTTTGTTGCAATTTTATATACAAGAGAGACCTCTCCGTTTATCATTTTCTTAAAATGTCAAGTGTAGTAGAAGAATAGAAACATCACTACATAGTATAAAAAGTAGCTTTTCGCCGCCTGTGTGTCTGTATGCTTATATCTTTAAAACGCCACAGATTTTGATGGGGTTTTTTTAATAGGTAGAGTGATTCATGAGGAAGGTTTATATGTATAATAATAACTCCATTTTTAAGTGAACGCGAGCGAAACTGCGGGCTAAAGCTAATAATATATAAAATAGGAGTCAATAAGGAATTTAATAAAATATAAAAATTTTTTGACCCAGTGTACACTGGGTCAAGAAATTTAGAGTACTCTAGTAATTTTACTCGTTGTAAATACGATATAAACATTCAATAAAGGCGTTTGTATATTGGCTGGGGGCCAAATTAGGCATTTAGAGAGTTTTACTTGGGACTTTGATGCAAACAAAAGTAAATAAAGTAAACAATGGATCAATTGATTAGAAGAATAGGATGAAGCAAATTTTGATTTTTTTGTTTAGACACGACACTTGAATATTTTGATGAATGATTTGAGATGAATCGTGATTTATGTGCAACGGCAAATCATCATTAGTTTATTTAAAACTTCATTAATTAAACAGTTTAAAAAAGAAGCTAAAAACGCTGTAATTTAACCCGGTAGTTTTATTTACCTTTATTTATTTATAAATCACATTTGCTGAAAGTCAATAAATAAACATAATATACTTTTGATTTATGGATCAAGATATAACCAAGGTACTTACCTAGTATATTCGTTAAATAGGTCACCCTATATCGCGCTCAGACAAAAACATTATAACATTATCTCTTTTCTCGGTATAATCACGAATTGTATTATGATGTAGAGTGACAGAAATGCGAAGAAGAGTATATAGGATACTCGTCTAAGGGATAATATATAATATTGATGGTATACATATTATATAGAAAATTGGATTACTTGCAATAACTCTACACAGAACAATCTAAGCCAACGTCTATACTCATATTGTAAATTTATTGATTTGATTCGTTGGGTTGTATAGGCTCCAAAACTTCTGGAGGGATTAGAAAAATACTATAGAAATTCTATATTACCAGTACTATACATAATGTATCTATGTGTTGGTAATAGAGGATTTCAACCCTGACCGACCATTGTTACGTAGCACTCTCTGTGAAACCTATGTCAAGCAATAGACGTTTCTGTATGCAGCTGCTGCAGATGATGATTATTTCAGTGAGAGATAGTGTCACGTTGCATGCATGCATGTAGCCGTATTGGGCTGGCACGACCGGGGATACGCTTATGGCTTACACAAAACTGGCGTAAATTGACAGCTGCGCTGTCGCGTTTCGTGTAGTGTGGGAGAAAGAAGGAGGGCCACGCATCTGTATAACCTCTATGCGTATGTGGACGTCGGTAGGAAAATGGCTCCGATTGCTCGTTTACCCCTCGTTCTCGTTTTTTATATTATAAAAAAGATTTATTTCCGATGAACGTAGGCGATAGAATATTTTTCAAAAACGTAAGGGATATGGAAATTTCAATACTGTATCCCAATGTGTACAAAACCCAAAAAGTCCATAAATGCAGATACGCAAACCAGATATACATTAAGTACCGATTTATTGAAATAGCACAGTTTAAGATGCGGGCGGCAATGGTACGGTCAATAGTATTTATTGACTTTACTCGAAAAAAAATTTAAAATAATAAAAATTAATAAACAAAGTAGCCTAAATTACTCCCTATTACATCAGCTACCCTCCAGTGAAAGTCAAAATGGTTCCAGTCCTTTTAGATATTAGCCAGACAGACAGACAGACAAAAAAAAATATTTATAAAAGAAAAGCAAGTCTTTTTGATGACTACTGACGCTCATAAATATCCACATAGAGGTTCTTATTTAAAGTTTTTTATTATAAGAAAAGTAATAGTTTACCTCAATGAAATGGAAAGGGAAAAAAAAGATAAAACAAAACCAAATTTTAGTCACTCCGAGTGATCAATTTAACTAGATAATCTCTCTAAAATTCAGACTTAATAAGTGAAATTCCAAACAACTGTTCGGAATATACTCGTAGTGCACACAATTTCTCGGCATTTAAATACCAGTATTTTACAATCCAGACATTGCGGGTTCGAAGTCCCACCCACACGTACCGACGCTCATAGTTCAAGCGACTAAGCCAATTTCCAATTTACCAATTTTCGCTCTGTCTGTGCTAATGAACTTTTCAGCTGTATTAATACATAAGTATATTGTCATACTCTTTATGTTTCGTATATTACCTATGGTAAAAGGTATTCTATATTATAAATGTGTAAGATTATATGTAGGTTTCTTATTCTTTAGTGCAAAAGCTACTAAACAGATTTCGTTTAATAGTATGTTTGTATTATAAATGAGAAAGTTTGTTTGTACGCTTGCTATTTTGTCATGCAAAAACTACTAAACAGCGTAGTTATTGTCAATCACACTTTTTATAAAATAAAGAAAAACGTGTAGTGTTTTGATGGGTGCCGACGCTGGTAGACATCTTCTCTGATCGTATAATTGTTATGCTATTGTAAAGTGTAAGTTACAAAACGCGACAGTATAGTTTTCAGCTTACCAAATGTAAACGAGAGGACAGAGGGCGAGACGACTGCTTGACAAATAGGGATGTCTATGGACATTGGTAGTTACAATTGTTCGTTTTCCCCATAAATTATGAGAAATGTACTTAATTTTCTACTAAACAATAGGAAAAGAAATTAAAATTAATCAAATTTTAGTAAAGGTGAATCTAATTTTACAATAATTTGTCTAGGAGAATGATTAATCGAATAGCTCTGTAAATATTCTTCTCTAAAAGGTCGAACACGCATCCTACATCCTACACCTCTGGTGTTACAGATGTCTGTGGGCGTTGGTGATCACTTTACATCGGGTCACCCAACTGCTCGTTTGCCTGCTATGCTATAAAAAAATGAAGATAACAAAGTTCGTTGACACTAAGTACTTAATACTATCTCTTTAAACTTTCGTACTTTCAACTTAGCGTACAAGCTTCCCTAAGGACGAAAAGTGACAAGACTTGTAATTGTGAAGGTAGTTTACTGTTCCAAACAAGACCTAGTTCAAGGAACCCTAGTCCAGCAACTTTTGTCATTGATCATGAAGTTGTTGTGAATAAGTACAGTATTACTTTCATTATCAACTTGTAGTGGTATTAAACAATTTATGAGTTGTAAAAGCTTGTCGCGAGTTTTAAGTATTTTAACCAGTTTGAAAATTATAAAATTAAATGCAATCAGTACCAGTTATTTCATTTACTTTTTATCTAAGCGGGCCAATATTTCAAGAAGCTTATTATGCCACTTAAATTATTTAATGATTTATGTTTAAGTAAAAAATTAAAGTTACAGCTATGCTGTTGCGTTTCGTGCGGTGTGTAAGTAGTCGGTGGCCCATGGAGGTGGGAGGAGAAAGGAGGGCAGCGCATTGGTATAGATTTTTTTTGCCTACCCATACAAAAAAAAGTGGTGTATTAGTTATATATAATATTTCCTGGGTCACCTGATCCCAATTGCGCGGATTTAAGTCTTCCGTAAACTTTTAGTGGGGTTCTCGTAAGAGGTTCAGATTCGCCATACTGTTCGGTAATCTACGTCAGCTAGTACAATGCGGCATAAATATTTTACTTCACGTTAATAAAATGGTTGCGTGTTTATACCTCTTATTAGTGAAATGAGGCTGTTGCCCAACTGGGCATAAAGTATATCACAACAATACTTAGTCCGTATTAGGATTTTAACCAGATCCCACGCTAGTAAACTTTTATGTGCCCACGGCGGTCGATATGTATAAAAAAGGAAACTCCAAACGTAAGGTTAGTCCGTAAATAATATGGAGCGGGACATAATAAAGGATTTCTGTTATTCGCGCCACTGCTCATCTTTATTATAAAAATTTAACACTGTATTATTTTTAGAACTCGTCATCGCTATCAGAGTTTATAGATCAAATATTGGACATTAACTTCGTGTATCGCCTTAATTCAATCATTGCTTCCTTCTTTCTTTTAGTCTTTTTGAGCATTTGTGATTATGGATCCTCAGTGTTTTCTTTTATATTATTAACTAGCTTCTGCCAGTAGCTTCGCTCGCGTGGATTTTGTCAAAAATGAAAGAAGTGCTCAACTCTTCGGAATTTTGTTTAATGTCTGGTGGTGTGCAGGTGGTCACATTGCCCGGTCACGATCTGTTGATGGGATCCATGTGAAATTGAAGGAACTCCTTAAATAATATAGGCATCTCAAGGAATGAACGCTGGCGCTGACTCGCCGAGCTTTAAATGTTTCACTGTTAATTACTTCTAACGACGACATCTCAAATCTATTCTACTGATTGATATTGTATAACAAGTAAGAAGAAGTAAGGAACGCTGCTGAATTGGTTTAGATCTTACTTACACAATAGACCTCAACATGTAGTCGTTGATGGCTACAAATCTCACATATATATGGCGCAATCTGGAGTCCCTCAAGGATCACATTTAGGACCAGTGCTATTTTTAATATTTATTAACGATCTGACTTTCCGCATCAAACATTGTAAAGTCTCACTCTTTGCTGATGATCTAAAAATTTTTCGCGCAGTGAAATCATTTAATGACTCCAAATTGATTCAAGATGACATTAATGGGATCCTGGACTGGTGTAGTTTGAATTGCATGACTCAACGTTAACAAATGTTTCCATATTAAGTATTCCAGAAAAAAGAAACCGCTTGTAACAAGTTACGAGATTGCTGGAACATTGTTAACAGAAGTCGATGAAATTAGAGACTTGGGTGTTATTATTGACAGAAAGCTCACATTTATATCACATATGGACAAAGCGATATCTAAAGCTTCCCAAGTGCTGGGCTTTCTGAGAAGAAATGCAGCTGGTTTTCATAATCACAGCACTAAAATACTCTTGTATAACGCTCTTGTACGTAGCAATCTCGAGTATGCAAGTGTTGCATGGTCTCCAAACTATGCCGTTCATTCACAACGCATTGAGAATATTCAGCGGAAGTTTACAAGACATTTAGCGTTTTCTTGTAAAAGTTTTTCACACAGGAACCCATACGAACAACGTTTATCTAAATTTAAAATGACCTCTCTTCGTGACCGTAGACGCTTACATGATTTATATTTTTCCACAAATTAATTAATAATAAAATTCAGTGTAGTCACCTATTACAGGAAGTATCTTTAGTTATCCCCTTTTCTAACCCAAGACATAGAATTAAAAAAACATTTTACATACCATTTTCCAAATCTAATTTAGGTCAACATTCACCTCTTTGTAGGGCTCTAAGTTGGTACAATTCTATACAAGCTCATGAACCAAATATTGACATATTTCACGAATCATTTGCCAGTTTTAAACGTAAACTTAAAAAATATGTTCTTAACAAAAAATAGAGTAATTACTAAAATTATATAAATATAAATTAGAACTGATGCAGTTTAAAAAATGTTATGTACACCGTTATTGTCATAAGTATCAGATAAATTACCTTTTTAATGTATAAAAAACTGTATGTATAATACATTATGATGTGGTTGTACTAATAAATAAATAAATAAATAAATAAGTAATTTTAATCTGCTTATAATCCCTAAGCTAACTAGCCACCTGCCAGTTTTCTCCACAGTGTGATCAGTCCCCTGACACTTTTCTCCACAGTGTGATCAGTCCCCTGACACTTTTCTCCACTGTGTGATCAGTCCCTTGCCACTTTTCTCCACAGTGTGATCAGACCCATGCCATCTTAGTTTTTTTCATCTTAGTTTACTTTAGGTCACTTCAATGTGCCTATGCTTCGCGAAATGTCGGTTACAGCTACTAAAATACTACTTAAATGTATATCAATGCCTACAGGAAAAATATAAAAATGTCGGCGGTTTTAAAAAAGGTTTTCAACCCTTTCAGAAGTAAAGTATTTTAATATTAACTTCACCTCAAACTCCCATTAAGTGTTGATACCCTTTTGCTCTCATTTAGATGCTGACGTAGGTTTGAAGCGGTTTGCGAAGGCGTTTGTGGTTATTTCGGATACTAAGACGCTTAACATAAGACGCATAATATCTTAAGAACGCAATAAAAGAGAAAATTACGACAGACAATGTAAATAAAATTGGCGTAAAGTGTTGACATACACGTTATTCGTACCTATGTGATAATGTCTTAAAAATCGATGATCGCCGGCTGCACTTGCGAAAAATCATGACACTTTGTCACGTTCCACCGAGCGTGTAAGCGATAGCACGAAACCAGTGATAGAGAGGCACCATCAACCTTGAGATGCATCTGTTTTTCTATGACGTTATAAAAATCTAATCTGTATAATATCTATTAATGATAACTGTTCTTGCGGGATAATTGTCTAACATATATAGTATAGGTATATGAAATTTATACTATATAAGTGTCACACAATATAGTTTCTAACCCAGGCGGCGACACGTTTTTTTTTTTTTTTTATGGTATAGGAGGGCAAACGAGCAGTTGTAGCCATTTTCATGACTACCGACGCCCATAGACATCTGCATAGACTACAGATGCGCTGCCCCCCTTTCTCCTCCCACCTCCGTGGACCACCGGCTACTTACACACCGCACGAAACGCGACAGCACAGCTGTCACTTCACGCCGGTCTCGTGTAAGCGAGAGGTACCTCCCCGGTCGTGCCGGCCCAATTCGGCTGCATGCAAGCATGCAGCGTGGCACTACCTCTTACTAAAGTACGTTTGCAATTAATTAGGTTCATTTTTTTTTTTAACAGTAAAAGATAATCGACTTAAGGGTCAGAAAATCGTAACAAAATTAACTTGTTAAATTTTAAATTAAGATCTTATGAAAATCGATACTTAGCAGTTTTCTCCTCCTATCCGAAAACAACGTGTTTGTTTGTAAAGCGGAGTCTGAAGTGACAAAGTTTTAGTTGGAGATAAAATATTATATGGCCACATTAACGATTGAGCCTTTCAACTGCGGTACTTCATCGGTCTCGTTATATTTTGTTGGCTCTATGGCTTGTATTTATTTGTTACCACGCTCGTAGGCGTCTGGTTTTCATATGTTTATTGAAGTCTAGCGCTATCGCTTTCGCCCTTGGCAGGATTGTTATTTTTAGAAATAAAAGGTATTAAACGTCCAACCCAAAAATTCCTCAAGTTTCAGTGACAAATCGTTGCAGCGTTCCAGAGATTTACTCGTGTAGAATTACAGGCATAGGTGCCTACGCTTCTAATAAAATGCTAGTTTAGTTGTTAGAAGCTAGCTATTATAAGTTCGTTAGAATATTCTTGAAACGTAATTGAGACTAGATGCATTAAAGTATATAATAAGCTGTCGGGTAATTTGTTTCACAGTGTATTCTTATTTGTATTGGTTTCTACTGCAATTTATAGACCGTATAAGTACTATATAGTCGATACTTTGGACTGTATAGAGTCGTAAGCTGAACAATTAGATTATAAACTTTTCGAGTCACACAATCATAAAATCTATAAAATAAATGTTATTTACGTTTGAGTGTCAACGTTCCCGACAATAAGAATGTCTCTAACAGTGTTTGCGCATATTTTACAATAATTCGAGGCAGACATTTCATTGTATATAAATTCTATATTTGTGTGGTATTACAAGTGGTATTGAGTTTTGTTGAAAGTCGAAGCTATTTTGGTTGTTGGGTTTTTTCAAAGTGATGTTGTAATGATCGCATCGAATAATGTACAACATTAGAAAACTTTCGTCAAAACAATAAAAAAATGTTTAGATAGATTTAGATACTGTTTCTCTGATGACATTAATTAGTTTTGTGTGACTATGGTGGACTATGATGGTTTATATTATTTCGAGGTATAAGGATTTTATACCCTTATAATTTATCTTCTCTTTTTTATTCTATATGCAAAAAACAACCTTCTTTTACTTGCAGATGAAAAACGGTGCGTTATATCAAACATGAGACTGAAGTTTAATATAAAAAGTGTGATTTAGGCCACACAACTGAAGTAAAACTTAATTATTTATTTTCATTGCCGTAGTAACAACGACATTACATTTTTTTTTAATGAAAAAAAGGAAATCGAATTAGAATTATTAATTTGAATGACTTGATGGAAGGATGAAGGAATGAATGGAAGTTCCATTGGTCTAACGATCCATGGTGTAACGATCTCACGTTACAAAAATCAAACATTGGACGAGCCAGCTTACTCCCCAAGTCAATTTCAATAATAATAATATCTGTGCCTGTGACTGTCTGTCTTATTACACTACTTTTACTTGAAAACAAACATCATTCTAAAATAAAAGGTGCACCAGATATTTAAGCGACGTAAGCGCGGAAGGTAAAGCGTAAAAGTTACGCCAATTATGAATCTCACGATTTTATGCCTTCAATACAGATCACATATAAATCCGCCGATATTACGTCATATCATGCCAACGGCACGTAGAAGTAAGTAAATATCGAATTTTTACGAAAGATAACATATTATGTCACAAGGTTCTTGCGCGAAACGTGTCTTAGTTTCAATATCACTTGAAGTCATGTTTTTTTAAGCTATAGGGGGGCAAACGAGCAGTCGAAGCCATTTTCATGGCTACCGACATATGTCCGTATAGATGCTATACAGATGCGCTGCCCTCGTTTCTCCTCCCACCTCCATGGGCCACCGGCTACTTACACACCGCACGAAACGCGACAGCGCAGCTGCTTCACGCCGGTGTGCTCACGCATGTTGTAGTCCTGTTGTCTAATGGCAGGCATAATCAGTTGCAGATCTAAGCGTCCTGAATTCTATTCAGGTCTGGCTAAAAAGTTTCAAAATAATATTATAACAGAGAGTTAACAGTGACTGTCCGAAATCAAAAAAGCATTATGCACCCGTGACTCGCAGAGGTACGGTACGTCGTTTATTTTGTGCATAATTTCACACACTTGTGACGTTTTTTTATAGCATAGGAGGCAAACGAGCAGTTAGGTCACCTTTACATATACTTATGTATATGTATAGTTTGACCTTGTGAATTGTAATCAAAATTATGTCTTACGACCTACCGAATGACTGATG
>LUGF01039320.1:218840-233347 GCA_001625245.1 Calycopis cecrops
GTAATATATTCATGTTGTATGTACGTCGTAAGCTTTTGTATAATAAATACCATTTGTAATGCCTTTTTCATTTCTCCTCGTATTTAATACGCGTTAGTAAAATACTTTTTAAGTTGAGCACGTGTTGCCGTTTAAAGACTCTTTCCAACATACGATTAAAGGAAGGATAACGCCATGTAAACGGACACAGTGTAAAGGATGAAATAAATTTGTGAGATTAAAATCGAAAATGGCTGGTGGAGCTATTTGTAATTTGCGTTAGCATTGAAATTTCATGAGCATGGAAAACATTGTCTAAAATCAGATTTAACATTTAAACTTGGTAATTTAATTTAAAAGATTTTTTTTATTTGTTTATAAGGAAACCTCTTTAGGATACTCTTTAATGCTGTCCATAGAAAGATATTGTAATTTATATAGTCATTAATATGTATTTAAATAGAATGTAATGCTATTTGAGATGTTACAATTAGTTATTTTACAAAAATAGACATACAACCCTGTAGTCACAACGTTTATAACGTTGAATAAAATACTCTGTAGCTGAATTTGGAGTCCTTTTTTATGTTAATTCAAGCGGCTTTTTATTCAGCAGTTCATACAGGATATATAGAACTCAGTTCAATGGCACAGATAAGGGGCAATTCATGTATTACTTAATTACAAATCTTTTTGTTTATGAGTTTTGATTACAAAAAGTTTTTGTTTTGCTACAACTTGCCAGTAGTAACAACAGTCTAACGGTATCTAATGCCTACTGTTTTTTTTATAATTTTTTCTTTTTATAGTTTTTAATTCGAACACTAGCATGATTAAACCAATAACTTCCTTTCAGCCTTTTGTCGAGCACTCATGAAACTGCAAGGCAAAACGTTTCCCATTTAATATTTTTCTAAATGAACGGCCGGCGTTTTCCATAATCAAATCATCTGAAAAACGGCGGCGAATATAAATCGACGGACACGTCGCCTGGCACATTCAGACGGCTGATGAGAGCTCAGAACGATCATCGTTTTTAGTTTATCCTCTGCTAATATAGTATATACTAAATCTTCTATGTTACATATATGTAACGTTTTCACGTAAGGTACCGAAAAGATTCGGCTGAAATTGAGCACTATGTTGAATTATAATTATAGTTTATGGAATGTATTGCCACTTCTTGATGGAAATTCATTATATTTGATTTACTTAAAAACTTTAAATTTTTACTTTTTATCCATTTCCTATGTTATGGCCTGGAACTAGAAAATATAAATACATCAAGAAGATAATGCCAGCAGTCAAAATAACTAAAATATTATTGGGTTAGGGATATTAATAAAAAATGTTGTAGAATTTAAATATATAGTATTATGTACATAACACTGAATTTTGAAACTGAGAATGTCACCGTTCTACCCATAGATTATAATTATATGCCTAGTCTAGCCATAAGGTCTGTTACAAAAAAAAATAATGTAAATGACACTTACTACTTTACAATTTAATTAAAAAATGTTTTTGGCTCCATACCTACTTTGTGTAATGCAATCACAGCGAATCTGTTCTCTTTATCATCCCACTCCATTTTAATATCGTAAAATATTGTACAATGTATTGGCGCCAAAATGAGAAAATACAATGAAAAATCGTATTAAAATGACATTCCGAATTCATATGTATTTTTTTTAATAGAGATGGTTCTACCACAGTGATGTTTTAAATGGCCATTGCTCGTGTATACTAAACGAGGGGGATTTAGGGACTCTGAGGCTCCCTCGCTTCTGATTTAGATCTGATTTAGGGCCATTGCACGTAATATCTCGTTTTGACCTTCTGCTTTAATAGAATTCAAACTGAAAACACAATCAATGTAGACAGAGGAGATTAAGAGAGGAATTATTTGGAAAATACGCAAAACCATTTGTATCTTCCACATGGTTAAAGGTTAATCCCATTACCTATGTAGCCTAGATCTGAATGTGTCTCAGTTTTTAGATAAACATATCAAAAAAGGTAATGCCGGTCCGCTTTTCATGTTGATAAGTGATCATGGTGATAAGTGCCAACCCTACGCAACGTAAAGGTTTTTGTTATCTACAATTCAATATATTAAAGTGAGATTTCCTGATATATTTATTTATAATCTGACCAGTTTTTTGACCTTATATGTACCTGGTTAAATAAATGTTAGATAAAATGTGATTTAATTCTAACATACATATTTTAGAATTTTTGCGTATTATATGTATAAAACACACCCAGTATTCGAAACAACAAACAACCCAAAACGTCAACGGTATTTATAAGTACTGTATGTCGGTCCGAATTTCACGCACAATACATATATAGACATATTTTTACTATTAGAAAATTTTATTCATAGAATACGTATTACTATAATGGATTCAACAAAATTTCGCAAAAATTTGCAACCCAATTTAACGGCAAGAGAATATAGCTTGCTTAAAATTTATGACTTTTAACAACTTTAGTATACACAATAATATTTTTATTTCTTGCTGCCATGATAATAGGCACTTTATAAAACCACTATAAAACTCCGCCTCTCGTATCTACAGGATGGTGCAACACTTAGGTGCAATTACCCTCTTTCTTATAAAGTTCACTTGCAGTACGAATTTTCTACGACGAAAAGTGATCATCACGGATTATAATTATGAACGTGTATCGTATTTTTTTTTTAATGCTAATCTAAGCAGTAATAAGCCCAATATAGTTTTATCGAAACTTACAGACTTGTTGAGCGACAAGCCTAGGTTGTGTTGTAGTCGATAGGGAGACATTCCTCTCTCTTTCCCGCAAATAGCAGCTATGCATCCCGATTGTGGTTTTATGATAGATAATAAACAATTATAAACCTGGCCGAGAGACCCTCCCTTCACTACTCTCTACAGAAGGGACGAATATCGTTTCATTTTCATTTCATTGCTTTTCTCAATCTGTCTTTTGCACCATTACATTGACAATTAAAAGGTAAGTAGACATACTTTTCTAAAGTAACATGGCTGCAGCTCCCAGTTACATCCCAGAGAGGGGTTAAGTGTATTGGTAGTTTATACATCAAACATTTTGTAAGTGTCATCCTATCAGAAGTTAATGGTAGATCTGAAACATAAAGCATAGTAGGTATCATCGGCGATTTTTTAATTTTAAGCTGTTGTGAATGTTCGTTATACTTTTACACAGAAACTACTGCACAGGTTTGGACGAAATTTAGCATAATAATGATTACAATCTTTTATATATTATAGTATACATGAGTTTCAACTACGAGGGCTCAATAGTTTTGGAAAAAAAAAATGCTGTGACATACGGACGGACAGACAGACAAGACGAATCTATATTCCGGGTTCCGTTTTATTTCATTTGGCTACGGAACCATAAAAAGGGTAAAGTAACAGTTTCAACAATTCGGCCACATAACATTGTTACCACGACAACGTATTTTCCAATGATGACAAGACAACGTTTATCTGGTCAGCTAGTATAAAATGAAAATATAAAATGACATAAAAAGAATACGAGAAAAGAATAAGTTAATAAAATATGTAGGACTAATAAAATACGTAATGTAATATGTAGGGTGAATGATGGGCCTATACCACCTGCTCTCCAATACAATGTTAATAAAAATAACCAATTCATTATGTGGAACGGAAAAAACACGTGAAATAAACCCAAAGGCCCATCTGTGTCTCCGCCGTAACTTATTTTCGGTCAAAACACAACTATTTGCTCCGGACACTCCAAACAAATGTGTTTGCTGTACCTATATTTTTGTAAAGCTTTTGAATATCTCCATACGTATATTTGAACATTCCGCAAAAGTCACTCATGTGTGTGGGTTTGGGACAGTAACGCCTTTTAGATTGTAAAGCTCTGTATTTACATGCAAAATATATTTTCGCCGTCAAAATACATATAGGTACAATAAATACTAATCTAGTCTAGTCGACTTGCTTGAGGTTGGAGGGTAAGTGAAGGTAAACAATTCGCAGTGCCATAGCATTCCAGGTTACACGCGTCCATATCCGCAGAGAGCATTTGGTTTCCCTGAATTATCCGCTGCTATTTTACCAATGATTATGCAACTTGCAGTGGTGACAGTAAAATCCATCAAAGATTACGTATCGATGTAGAAGTGATATAAACTTGTAGAATTATCTCCTTTTGTGCCACTATAGAGATATGGTTTTTTTTACGATATAGGAGGGCAAACGAGCAGCCGGAGCCATTTTCATGACTACCGACGCCCACAAACATCCGCATAGAGGCTATACAGATGCGCAGCCCTCCTTTCTCCTCCCACCTCCATGGGCCACCGACTACTTACACACCGCACGAAACGCGACAGCACACAGCTGTCACTTTATGCCAGTCTCGATCGAACTCCAAATCATTAAATCCTCGTCAGTCATCCGAGCAGCTTTGCTTATTTTTTCAAGCAACAACAAGGATAAATTTATATAGATGTCAGATGTCTGGGACAGATATATTTTACGAGCAGATCGCGTAACAAAAATACTTCCTATGGACTTTATCGCCCTATTTGTATTCCGAACGGGACATTTCCGGAGACATAACAGCGTCTGCGGTCAAGGGACGTCATAAAAATAGTTTTACTACCATACCAATGACGCTCTTTAGGACCTAAGAGATGTACCTATCTGAATCAGGTTGATACAACTTAAGAACCTACCTCGGTCATGTATCCTCAGAATGAGATAATTACTATACCATTCTATATTGCACGGTTTTTAAGAAACAGGCTGCCAGATTGTACAATCGCACGCCGTGGGTTCCGTACATAAAGATACATAATATAGGTAGATTTTGCTTAGTAATACCGTTGACACTCTTTGGGTTTTAACCCTATTATTTTAATACTTATCACAATAATTATCTTCTTTTTCCAAATATAAAGAAATATGCAGAAGGATGACTTAGTACTGGGCTAAAAGAAATAGAAGAAGCCGTGGCAGTAAGTTGCGACAGTGCCATTAAAGGTGGAGGGCAAAAACAAGCGACAACAATGAACGCTGTTAACTTAATAAAACCTGTATTCATTCGTGTTCTAGAATAACTTGGCCTGTTTCAATAAAACAGGCAAATGCATAGGGGACCAACTCCTACTAGACCTACAGAAATCATAGAAGGAAGATTTAATCATTTATGTTCCTTAATTCCATACTTTACTTAGCTCTTCAGTCATTTGAATCACAGGACGTTTAAGACTCTATTCTAAAGAGTTGTTCAAATCCGTTTCATTTCAACGGAAACTTTATTTGAACATTCAAAAGTAAAAGCAGTCTTCTTATAAATGGGTTAAAATTTAGAAAAGGAATTTGTTTTGATGTTCATTTGAACAGCAAATATATCAAAATGTTTTCAAAAGTGAAGCAATAAGTTATTTTCTAAATAATTTAAGGGGTGGGGAGGTGGTAAGGTTTCATTAGGTAGATCCCATACTGGCCTAACCGATGCGAAAATGCTCTAAAAAAGTTTTAAAACATGTACGATAGAGAGCCAATGTCTAATGAAATATTTACTGGTACCACTGTTTTAGACAATAAAATACCATTTATTATTACACTGTAAATAAGATCGCCTTAGTTTAGTAACAAAGACAAGCGTCTACGGAGCAACATTATTTACAAAGCTTTTGTTCTAAGATACGTAGCCAAGAGATTAAACAGAGTTAGTTATATTAAAATTACCACCATTCATCACTATACACCGGAACAGCGGCAATGTAGGTGCCAACTGTATGTGAACGCCTAGTACATAATTTATTTCGAATTTTAATTAGCTTTATATCGAATAGAACAGAAATAACTAATTATAGTTAACTAGCTTTTACCGGCCGCTTCGCACGCGTTAATTTCGATGTTGTTATACATTTAAACCTTCCTGTTGAATCATTTCTATGTAATAAAAAAAACCATCAAAAATTGTAGCGTAATTTCAAATATCTAAGCATACAGACACAGACGTCGGAAAGCGAATTTTTTATACTATGTAGCCTGTACCTTAAGTATCTATACATATCGTAAATCGTAAGAGTCAAAACTGTACATTGAATATTTTTCAAAAGAATACTTGTGGCGTGATCTACAATCGATATCGAGTCCAAAAATACAGGTATGTCCGGGCTAACCTTAAAAAGTACTGCATAGATTTACTTAAAATGTTGCGTAAATATTACTAACAGGTCGTATCAACATATACCTATTACCTAGGCTACATATAATCTCGATACTTCTACGGGATCGAAATTTATGCGGAAGAAACCGCGGGGCGCAGCTAGTATAAATATAAATTGTTTTATTTACATATATCTGTACAAAATATCCAAGTTTTGTTGAAATCCTTTAAAAGAAATCCGTAGCTTATTTGTTTCCTTTCAAGCAAAACTTCTGAATGGATTGTGATAAAATTTATCACACGTGTACAATAACAATCTAGAAAAATTCGTAGTCAGATTGTTTACTGGTAAAGTTACAAGTAAAAGATAGTAATCCTTTATACTGACTTTTCAAGTGCACAACAAAGGTAAATCAAACTTTTTTTTTAAAAGGGGACAAACGAGCAGTCGCCATTTTCATCACATCACAGACATCCGCATAGAGGCTATACAGATGCGCTGCCCTCCTTTCTCCTCCCACCTTCCTGAGCCGGCTACTTACACACCGAACGAAACGCGACGTTACAGCTGCCACTTTACGCCAGTCTCGTGTAAGCGAGAGGTACCTCCTCGGTCGTGCCGGACCAATTCGGCTGCATGCACACATTAAGTGTGGCACTAGCTCCTACTTGTGGTCAATTATCTATAGTCTAATATTATAAAGAAATAAAATTTGTAACATTGTATGTTTGTAGAGGGTAATCTAAATATCGACAAATTAGAGAAGTAGATAATCAAATATACACGTAATTATTAACATTAAGCATTAAGTAACCCTGATACTCGTTTGCTACCAGCATAATAAAAAGCACCTTGATTACACGTCGTATCTGTCTGAAAAGTTTCTCATAGAACTAGACTAAGACAAATGGAGAAGTTTATTGCAATCGCTTTGTTCGTTCAAATATTTGTATCAACAGACGACCTGCAGGTATTTACGTAATTCATCAAATAGTTTGAGCACTTGAGAGCACTCGTAGTTAGTGTTTGTTATTTAAGTATTAATGTTTTCTGTTGCTAAACAATTTATACTCATATCAAACAAAGTACTCATTTATAAGAACAAAGTATAACAATGTGTAACAAGGTTATATGAACTGTAAACTTGTTACATAAAAGTATAAAGTAGAATGTTATACTTATATTGAAACAGTTGAAAAGTTGGGAAGAATCTAAAGAACGTTATATAAGGTTTTATTTGTATTTATGACTTGTCTTTAGAAAACAATCTAGTTCCCATTACATTCTGCGTTTTAGTTTAAGTTTCTCTTTAACAAAATGGACTATTATAAATACGACTCATTAGTATAGAACAAACATACCGTATATACTCATATGACTCTTCATTCTATATGTATCAGAAGACGTAGACAGTAAGCTGACATCTAGACCCTCGTACCTGTCTCCTACTAGGGTGAGAGAGTCACAATATCATTCATAAGTCGTACATGATTTATTTTAAGAGTTATTGAATTGGGCTGCACGATCAAGAAGGTTATGCTCACATGATACCGTGACAGCTATTCTGTCTCATTTTGCGTAGCTTGTGAGTTTACGGTGTCCTATGTAGAGAAGAAGGGACGGAGGGCGACACATCTACATAACATTTATGTGGTATAAACCTTACAAAACTTACTTGCCAAAGAAATACAAGACTTTTTAAGACAGTCAAACTAATGAAATCATTATATATTTCAATGATTTTATTCTTGCGACACCATATTGCATTATTATATAAAACGAACTAAACTAGATGAAACAACTATATCAGGCTTTTAGTCTGACCTTATAGTAAACTTACTATCAATGTGCAGTAAATCAAAAATCTAATCCACCATGTTGTATCAAGAATATACATATATCATGAACAAACAAAACTGTGGACAAATAAACATTTGTTCGGATTCTGTGGCAATAATAACAAATCAGCCGGCGTGTTGCTCAAACTTTCACTTTAATCAAATGAAACTCGGCGCGAAAATTTACAAAACAATTTTTGTCATCACAAATTGAACACTCTAAAGCACACCAGTGGTGCCGATTTCATAATTATTCGATAAACAAATTGATTTCTTACCTTAGCTCTGTGACCTTTTAAGATCAGTTTAATAATAAAGTTCATATTTTATGGTCGCAAATTCTCTGACCCAATTTTTTCAATATCAGTTACGTAAGACTGACATTTTGAAATGACAAAACATATCTAACTTCCACTGAAAGTAATAAATGGAAATAAACAGTTTCTTAATAAATCAGAAGTAAAAGAAAAGGTATTGGTTCATCTTTATTATTTTTATGGTACTTTTATTGGAATGCTGGTACTTTTAATTATTGGCGGCCTCTCGATAGGATAATACGTCTCTGAGAATAAGCACACGTCAACAGAAGGAATAGATTCTTGTTGTTTTAAAGTTGAGCCATCCACATTCTCGTAATATAGTCAAATAGCAATACTGGATCTTTTATTTTACGAATCTCATGAAACTCATTAAGGACATTAAGAGTCCTTAAGAATTTAAACTTCAGCGTTGGTATTTCAGTGTGCAGATAAATCCTAGTGGAAAAGTATTTCAACGCTGCAACTGACTCACAAATATGCAATTCCACTTCGTGAAACTGTGTTTCCTCGCATTGCACCTCTATATATTTTTTCTCCTAGGGAAATAGTTACTCTTTTTCTCGGATTGGACTGGATTTTTTCTTCCGTATATATGTATTTACTGCTAATCTGGAGAATTGCAGGATATTCTAAGACAGTACATACATATATGTGTGTAAATTTTGAAGTAACACTGGATATAATAGGTAAAATATACTTTAAGGAGTCCGAGTTTTATTTTCAATGGTTAGCTATTACAATCCTGTAAGTATTGACATATCTCATCATTCTCACATCACGACGTCCACAAGAGAAGCTATCTGACATTATCAAAAACCGCAACCAACACATGGAACCTATCAATTCCCGCTAGTGTTTTATCACAGAAAAGTAACAACCTACATTCAAGTCCCAATGTCATATCGGATTTAACAAGTTTCATCGGCATATTTTTGATTTTATTTTCAAGACTATGATACGATTTAGAACGCATGAAAAAACAATTTAGCGTAAAATTTTCAACCGATCAGCGTAAGGCTTTACTGCGCTTACGTGGCTACATTCTCTTAGACTCTTCCACTTCAGAATAGATCGCGTAAGTAATGTTTGTTCGGGTTTACTCCATCCGCGTGTCAGAGCAGACATACATTTTACGTTATGTTTCTTTCTCAACTTCATTACGACGATTACCATATTACGACCACGTATGAATTACGATCTAATAATAGCTTCTCTAATAATAATAATAACTCTAATAATAACATTATATTTTACATATAAGTACAATAAATTATCGTGTATGAAGTTCCTTACACAACCTCCGCCTGGACACATGCAGGGTTCAGAATTTATTACCCGCTCTAGGCACGAGATTATAGAAATATGAAAATAAATCTAATATTGTCGAGATTTATTAATAGTATAAGAAAAAAGGGAGGTAAACTAATAGTCGTAAGCTTTTGATAGCTGTCACCGGAAAGTCATTAACTGCACAAAAACTAAAAGTCAATTTTGATTACTTTAACTAATTGATCGGCTAAATTGCAAAAGGATGCCTAGTTATGACTATTTTGGCAATCAAAAAAAGATTTCCATCCAAAATAGTCGATATAGCATGATGGTGATACTAAAAATTTATATTAATTATTCTTTCTAAACTAGTCAATGCTGAGACAAATACTGAACAATTTCTTTACGTTGAATCTCTTGTGAGTAAATAGAAAAAAAAGTTAATTCTTAAATATAATCATGAAAATCTTTATTCCGCTGAAAATAAGCGCTGTCGTATTTGTGTCCAAAGCAAATGGCGTGGAAAACCAATATCTATTAAAAGTTACGTGCACTAGAGATCTGGTAGCCATGAAGTGTCGCGAATGAACTTGTTTCAAACACCTTGAGAGTTAAGTTTTAATAGGCGCTTTTATATAAAATATATTCTCCTTGGTTTAGTAATACATTTAAATTAATTGTCCCCTTTAAAGAAATATGATGGATGCTGAAACAATAAAATTTCACCTGTAGTTTTTGTAATTGCTCAGTTACAAATTTGTATAAAGTGCTATATGCATTTTATCAATTCATCTACATCAGTTCGTAACGATTTATAAAATAAACTTTACTTCTAAATTTTAACCGATGACTTGTAGACTTTAATTGACTTTGACATGTGACAAACGGATAGATGAGCAGAAGCACATGGCAAATATATAAACATTTTTTTTCTATTTTACTACGGAAATCTAAAAATAAAGCAAACCATAGATATGGTAAAATAAATTCCAAATTATTAATATTAAATATGTTGTGTATCAAAATAAGAAGATTATGTGTATAATATGATACGTCCTGGGCTCTATTGATTATGTATTGAGAAACTAATTGGACGCTACGAGAGCAGACTTGTAGATCTCTCCCTCATTGAACATATCTCCCAGCATATTATTGTACTACAGCTTCTTGTTTCATTACTTTCACAATCGGTTACTTGTTGTTCTCGCAGCTTTTACTACGAAGATATTGTCAATGTGATTAGATTCTTTGGTTATTATATTTGTTGTATATTTATAAATATGTAAAGTAAAGTAATGTAAAGTTCTTTTACTTAGCAGGTAATGAGTAAATGTAAGAGAGTTGTACTTGCATGTAAAATAAAGAAGGGTGTAATGAATGATATTTATGCAAGTTGTGTATTTAGACGTGTGATATTTGTGAATGGTAATAGATATAAGACGCTCATAAATTATTAGCGAAGTCGATTTTTATCCAAGTGATTATGGGACGAAAGCTGAAACAAAAAAAAACATATTTTCGAAGCTGATTCTGAAATAAGATTAGATAAGTAAAATTATTTACCTATCAGTATAAAATATAGACTGAAATAACATACTGATTCCCTAAGCGAAACGCAAAGAACTCACCTTTTACAATCATAAAACACTTTTTTTTGGTGATGAAGCACCGAACATTATTTGTGGCCATTATCATTATTTACGCTTAGAACATTAGAACATTATTTATTAATCTATTAGATTTACGCTTTAAAATATTACCTTTTTCTCAATTATATATCTTTTAAACGGCACAGAAAACGCGAATTATTTTAAAAACGTATTCGGTCGTATCTCTTCATTGTGCTCTGAGATCTACGTCAAAAACAGAATAATATTATATTTTTTTTACTATAACTATAATAACTATATTGACAGTATATATTATAAGCAATAGCTAACCATACAGACAAATTTACAATGATAAAAAGCCTATTAAGTAGCACGAAGCATTTTGATAATATTTTTTTTTATGTATATTCGATAGGTTTGAGAATAAGGTCTTAAATATGTACACAATCGAAACTTACACAGACGAACTTACTTTACAGTTGATATTTAATAGAAACTAAGGGTAAACTTGGATTCCGGACACGAATGTTAGTAGTCAATAAATACAAACTATAATGTCTATTTTGAAGAGTAACAAGAAAATGGTGAAATGGAAGTGTCCTAGAAAATTAGATGCGTTTGAAGATTTGGTAGACTACCAAATTGAGTAACAACCTCCTCGAAACACCTTCTGGTTTTTTACTATCCCTATGCAAGAGGTCTTTTAACTTTTGATCAGACAGGAGCAAAAATATTTTTACGTATTTACTTATTTTTAGCAATGTTTCATTATGGCCCCGAACATTTCAATAAACAGAATTATAAAATGAAGAACTAAATTCAAAATGATGTAATAAAGTGTGCAGCGCCTTAACTGTCTCGTTGTGTAATATATTTTTAGTACACTAATGTTGTAACATTCTACTTATGTTTTCAATACTTGACTTATAATAACTAATGTTATAGCTCAGACTACAAAAAACTCAATTTAAGCAATTTGACATGATGTTATAATATCCAAATCGATATCGTAAAATCTCATTATAACATTGTGGTGGTGGGCGAGCCTTATGTCAAAATCCTTAACAGCGCGCGCTCGCTCCTGATTGGCCCAGCGCGCGCAGCAGCTGCGCTCTCATTAGTTAGATTTTAATGGCGGCAAGTGCGCTGTGACAATACACGTACGCGTGAATTTAATGTATCGCAATGTTTGATTAATTGATTAATTGCATTAATGAAGATAAAATAGTGTATGCAACTGCATATAACACGGGTATTAAAACACTCGTGTTACTATTATGAAACTCGCGTTCGCTCGTTTCATAAACACACACTCGAGTTTTAATACCCATTATTATACGACAATTGCATCAACTACTATTATTGCAGCACCTTTACCAATATGCGATAATCTCCGTTTGGTAACTGCTCTAAATACCAGCTAAATCGGATAACCAGTCGGGATGTGTATTAATGAGACTAATGTTCAGATTAAAGTCGCAGAAAACAGTTTTCACATTTAGATATATGGACGATAGAAAGGGAGAAGCTTATTTACAAGTAAAGAAGAACGTACATTAAGAAAATTGACAGTAAAAGGATTGCGATAACGATCCACAATCCAAGTGAATTTTAATATTAAATATAATACCTACAATTGAAAATATAGCGACTATGAGGTCAGCTAAGGCAATCGATTAGCGTCTAACCTAGCTAATCTCAGGTCCCATACCATACAGTAAATGTAAAGCAAAATGGGAAAAAATTTAACATGGGTTTAGCTCTAGAAAATAAAGATTATTATATTTATTAATAGCAGTTAACATTGAGACTAAAAATCTTTCTCGTGAATTTCTTCAAAAGAAACTACTACTACCAGCAATATCGTGCTAAGAAATTTGTAAATTTTCATATTTTCAGACGATTAAAGTATGTAATTGCCTTTTTATGTCGATCATTTTTTCCTCTTTACCTATACCTCATTTTTTTCTATAAGAAAATTAAATTGTACTCGTAGAATTTACACGCTGCAGGTGTGTGCAGATGAGGTTTCACACTTATAGAGAGTAAGTACGTACACGTACATTTTATGTATGTGTACATTGAGGCACTCCACACTTTTAAGTATATTTTTCTTGCAAAAATATTATAAGTCAGTGTACGACTCCCTTTATAACAAACTTGAGTGAACCTATACCCACTTGATTGGACAAGGGTAAAGATCTTATTTCACAGTAAGAGTTTAGTTCGGACTTCGGTACAGTATTTAGAGAGTAGGTAGAGTAGTTCTAGACACTACAAAATATACCTAAAAGCAGAGGTTCTTTCATTAAGGAAGTAATCTTTTACTCACTAACCACACAAAACACAAAACGCGATGTTTATCAATTTGCAGTGGTTTCAGAGCCAGCACAAGAGCAAGAGACTTTAGGTCCACCTTCTAGGTAGTTCTGGCCCACTACAGCTGCAATGTAGCATACCACTACAGCTGACTAAAGAACGACTCTCAGACAGAGGCGACAAAATGATTTAGTGATAGACTTAGCTAAAACAACTTCTGTGCTGAACCTTCTGATTTATGCACTATCCATAAACTTCACTTAGAGCTACTGCATAGCGGTCACTTTGCTATATTATGCATCATTTGAACGAAATATTCCTCCGCGGCCGACCCTATTCGAGTTCAATGTAGTACGGCACTATCTCCTGCAGTACAATAAAAATACAATAGTAATTATATCTATCATAGCAATAGAATACACATGTTTAAATAACTTTACAATGTTGCTAATAGATCCGGGGTCATCTCATCCCCCTTATCTTATTAGAGAGTTCAGAATTTTCATACTGGTGGGGCACGTTAGGCGTGCCGATGTAAAAAGGCTTTCGTCGCATAAAAAAAAATTAAAAACGTGTACGCAAGTTTTTAATTTATCTTTCTTGATGAAAAACTTACTAGGAATCACCTGTTTAAGTAATAAAATACCATTAATTGTTACACTGTGAATAAGATCGCCTTGTTTTAGTTAGACAAATATGTACGGAGAAACATTGTTTACAAAGGTTTTGTTTTGCTCTAGGATATATGGCCAAGGGATTGAACACTTAAGTTATATTCTTGAAGTTACCATTTTTCCGTTTTAGCACTTTTCTTTCGAGTATATCTGACCTTGTGTCCCGAAAAGCTTTTCGTGTAAAAATGTGTCGATTTTGTAAACTATGGACATTTTAAGACTGGCCAAATGAAATATAAAATTTAAGCATCGGTATAGGTATAAAATCATTACGAGCTTTATTTTCCTCAGAAAATTGAGCTAGTATTTTAAAAATGCAATTTTAA
>LUGF01039320.1:234780-255358 GCA_001625245.1 Calycopis cecrops
TGATTTTCAATGTCCACATTGACAATATCGTAAGCAGGGCTTCGCGTGCCCTTGGATTTGTGATGCGTAATACTGTCCACTTTAAAAATGCAAAAACTTTTAAAATACTTTATTGTAGTACATACGTTCGTAGTATTCTTGAATATGCGTCACAAATTTGGAACCCTAGATACAATATTTACTCAGCTCGCATTGAAAATATCCAGAAAAAATTTGTTAAATTCTTATGTTTTAAACTTAATACTCCCTACAATTCTACGCTTTACCTAAATACGTGTAAAAAACATCACTTACTACCTTTGGAAATCCGACGCGATATTGCGGACGTCACCTACCTGTCCAAAATAGTATCGGGACAGATTGACTGCCCCGATCTCTTGTCTAATATTAATATAAATGTGCCCTCGAAGTCACGTAGATTCAATGCTCCTTTCACTGTCCCTAAAGTGAACACTAATTATAGGCAGAATAGTTTTCTGTGGCGAACTTGTAATAAATTTAATAATTTATCAAAAACTTTTGAAGTTGACATATTGCATGGCGGAGTAAATCAGACAAGGCGTATAGTATCACAACACTTTTTTAATAAATAATAGTACTTAAAATGATTGTATTGTAAAACACGTATTATTTTTTCCCTAAAACTGTGAACGCTAAGTAAACCATGTTCATTTCTGTTGTAATTTCTTATAAGTTTCTATTTGTAAAAACCTTTGTTTGGCTCTTTGCTTTGTATACTAAATTTAATATTGTCATGTTATAGCTGTAGGTTTTTCTTTCAATAAATAAATAAATAAAAAATAAATAAATAAATAAATCTCTAGCCGGTGCCTTATGGGGCTCTACTCTTAAATGTTAAATAGTCTCTACTTGAGAAAGAGAGAGAGTTACCTTACTACGTTTGGATGTGCCATAATACGCGGCATGCCGACCGAGTGGTGACTCATGGATTACGCGATGACTTCCCCAAGCTATCGCCCTTCGAACCTTCGTAAGGTGACCCATTGCGGCGCCGGCCTGCGGACCTCTCGTGTAGGGTAGTTTGCGCGCCGCAGCCTTCTTTTTATTCTTTTATATTTTATTCCTTTTAGAGCTAGGAGTCAGCTACATTCCGACCTCCTCACAACTGATCATGTAGCGAATGACTGCTGATAGCGCTGGAACATCGCCTGTAACAAGGACTCCATCTTCTCAAGCAGAGGTTTTAGTCACCACACTAGTTACACGACGGTGTAGGTTCCCAGCTAACTAGTTTAAAACTTACTTTTACGGACAGTGAAGGGTTGAAACAACTTAAAAAAAACTCTAAATTTGGCTACAAAGTTTAAGTTTATTCTTCAATAACAGTCATTGTGACTACAGAGTTGTGTTTATTTTATATAATAACTGATATTGTTGACGATAGGGTCGGTAGTTGGTAGTTACACGCTCGTGCTGGCGCCCTGGAGCTCTGACTTTGTCTTAACATCTGGAAGTGTTTTCGTTCATTCGACTGTTTAACTACGTACGTATCATTCTTACATGCTCATTTACGGGATTACTTAATTACTGAGAATTGATAAGTTTGTCAACAGCTTTTCGTTGTCGTAGTTTGAACTGCAGCAATCAAATATTTATTCCAATTAAACATCTATTAATTAATATTTTAATTTCATTTAAGTATATAATTTACAAAAATAATTTCCATGGACAATATCAAGACATAAAGAAGTTTTCTTATAAGATTAATATAATAAGATGAATTGAATTGAATTGAAATATTTTTTATTGTGTACGTAACAAATATAAAAATTTAAAAGAAACATACTATACGTATTAGGTAAGATGTTATTAATAATGTTAGTTAAAATAGCAAGTTTTCCTATTAAATCAGATTTGGAACAATGTTTTCGATGCTCATAAAAATTCAATCTCAACCTAAATTACAAAGCAGCTATTTTCGGTATTAATCTTATAAAATTATTTTCTCCTTTTCATTGTGTGCCATTTCCATTTACATGGCAATTAGCATAAAATTTCCTTTAATCGTATTTTCTAAAGAGCTTTCAATTACTTACACCATACGTGCTCAACTTAAAAAGTATTTTGCTTACCTATATGAAATATGAAGCGAAACGAAAAGGGCATTATGAATTAAAGTATATCAAATGTGAATATAATTTATTTCGGATTTCAAAGAGCTCATTAGTGATGAGAGGAAAAATATCAATATTTAATTTTTACCTTGTGTAGGTATATAAAAACAAAATGGAGAGAAAACTGCTTTTAAAATCTGAATACCCATTTACATTGTCCCTGTATATGTACCCCCGCAAAAAGAAAAGTGAAGAAAGGAATCGCAGTCTGCATGATAAATAGTTTTCTTACATCTGCGGATACAATTCACATCGTACCCTTTCCTAACAAGGGTCTGGGAGATTCTGTGTCCGAGACATCAATCTCTTGGAGTTCAATTATTGCTTCCTACAAAGATATATGTAAAGTAGTCGATTGAGAGGGAAGACATCTTGTTCGACTGAGATATATGGACTACATTTATTTGACTAAATAGATCATTCACTATATTGCTAGTACATCAAATTTTTTCGTCGTTTTAATTAGTAAGAGATAGGGCCACGCTGCATGTGCATGCATGTGGCCGACCTCTAGACCTCGCGCTTACACGAAACCGGCGTGAAGTGACAGCTGTGCCGTCGCGTTTCGTGCGGTGTGTAAACAGCCGGTGGCGAATGGAGAGAGGAGGAGGAAGGGGGGTAAAGCATCTGTATATACCTCTATGCGGATGTCTACGGGCGTCGACGGTCATGAAAATGGCTTCGATTGCTTGTTTGCCCCTTTGTACTATAAAAAAAAACTATTTTTTTATTCAATAAATTTAAAAAATCAACCATCACATACAGCTTAAGATTCTGGAAGCATATTTTATGGTCTCACGATATTTGTGGTTGGTCTCCTACCAAATTACTTATCCTGGTTTTATAGAATAATAGTAATATATACACGGAAGTAAGTTTACTGGAAGACTAATGATCAGAAGTAGCAGTTATAGATAAGGAGACAGGAGTCAGACAACGTTGACTACAGGCAGCGCCGGGTCCAGGTAGGAGCATAGGGGGGCTGCCCCGACCCCCCTAAGGTTTAAGGAAATTAATATCATTTTGTTACCCATAAAAGGGCCCCCTCTTAAACTCCAAGGTCTCCAAACCCCGGGCTCCAGAGCTTAATCCAGCGCAGACTATAGGCAAGGAACAATAAAGACAAATGAGTAAGTGAACCGGAGTGTGTTGTTGTTGTTGTTTATTTATTTATTTAATCATTCATGTACACAAAATAATACAAACGTTAACAGTTTTAAATATTATAAAACGCTGGTACATAGGACCTACTTATTCCATAATGGAAATAATGGAATTTCAATTAAATTAAATGGGAAAAGCCAGTAGGCCTGTTGTAATGTTCATGACATATGCAATAATAGTGTGCACATTCGTTTACTTAACTCCAATTACTTTACAACAATTGTAGTATTGACATTCAACAAACAATATTCAGCTGTCCCAAAAAGTGACCTTAACGATTTAGTACGTGTGAAAGTGGGCTTAAACGAATTGATTCAAACGCTTGGCCCGTGCTATCAAAGAAATTGCAAAAACCCGAACCCTTTCTCGTGTGTCAGGCTGTCCGTTTGTCTTGAGTAAATATTTTCACATTTAGATATATGGACGATGGTAAGGGAGAAGCTTATTTACCAGTAAAGAAGAACGTATACTAGATTTGTATGAAATAAATACTCATACTAACAGTACAGAGCTACATATATAACATATAGTTTTCAAGCAAGTAAAATATAAGGAAAACTACTGGCACATTTCTTAGCTGAAATATGCGTCAGATAGTAAAAAAAAATCAGGAGTATATTTGTTTTTTGATTTTATTTTTTCCATATTTCCGTAATAATTGAGATTGTGCACAAAACATTGAGATGTAAAACGATTTAAATAAAATAATGACAATGACAGAAAATAATATATTTTTAGTAGCAGTCATGTGTTTATAACATTATGTGCAATATAAGAAAAGTGCACATTTCAGCTACTAGTTAGCGGTTAGTCTAAAGACGTGATCCCTATAATATTTATTATAACAAAATTCTATTAGTCAGTGTACGAGGCCCTTTACAACAACATGAGCGAACGTATGCCCATATGATTGGACAAGGGTAAAGATCTTATTCCACAGGAAGGTTTTAGTGTGGTAGAGTGTGCACGGGGTACGGCCAGAGTGACTTTGTCGTACCATTCCATTTTTCTATTTTTCTTTTCACACATTAAATTTTAAATATACTAAAGGTAGAGGTTTATTTTCACATAAACGAGCCGGATTCTTGTGTTAACTATATACGTCAATAGACACAGACTGCAGAGATGTGTGCATGAAAACTTCCGAAAAGGCTCGGATTGTGAAGTATTTTATGTGTAAGGAATAAAAATCATGAGTATATTTAAGCAAATTTTTATATCTGTTATTCGTTGGTCTCAAAATTTTGGTCAGTAAAATCGCGGGGCATGGGCGTTATTAATATGAAATATTATTTTCTCTATAAGCACGTGATTTATTTTTATTTTAAGCACGCGTTAGCCTAATGTTAAGAACTGAATAAGTCATCTAGAAATCAGTCGTTATCTTGTGTTTCTAAATTGTATGTGTATCGTTTTTTGTAAATCAAAATGTCATTTTGAAAATTGCTACCTGCAACCAATAACGACAAAGCCTCTACGCTACGTAAGGCTCGTAGCGCTGTCGTAGGCGCTGTACTATCATAACAAGACCACTGCTACGACGCGAAGGTAATATATGTAGACACAGTTCAGTGCTACTCTAAATGTAAGTACACTGTTTTTCTTATCGCCCCACGAGGATTACAGTCCCAATAAAACTGAAGCCGGGTTTTAATCTACATGGATTACTCTGAAAAAAAAAAGAAAAAGTAAGAAGTAGTGGTTAAAAACAGTCAGGTCCAGTCTAAAAAATCATTGTAGATTTCAATAACTGTTATTGTAGTAATAGAATATTTGCATGGTAGATAAGATGAACTGCAAAGTCTGAGTTTATAGCCCCTAATGTTAACGTGCAGTAAATCAAAAAAATCCAATCAAATATGAGGTGTCAACCATATTTATTATGAGCAAACAAAACCGTGGACAAATAAACATTTGTTCGGGTTCTGGAGCAATAACAACAAATCAGCCGGCGCGCGGCGTGTTGCCCAAACTTTCACTTTAATAAAATGGAACTCGGCGTGAAAGTTTACAAAACAATTCACAAATTGAACACCATAAAGGACACCAGTGGTGCCGATTTCGTATTTATTCGATAAACAAATTGATGTCTGGCCTCAGGTCAGTGACCTATTGGCTTCAGAGCCCGTGAATGTCAAAAAATGTTTTATAAAAGCTAACAGCGCTGCATGATATGTTGAGAATACTAGTAAGAGGTAGTGCCACGCTGTATGCTTGCATGCAGCCGAATTGGGCCGGCACGACCGGGGAGGTACCTCTCGCTTACACGAGACCGGCGTGAAGTGACAGCTGTGCTGTCGCGTTTCGTGCGGTGTGTAAGTAGCCGGTGGTCCATGGAGGTGGGAGGAGAAAGGGGGGCAGCGCATCTGCATAGTCTCTATGCAGATGTCTATGGGCGTCGGTCATGAAAATGGCTACAACTGCTCGTTTGCCCCCCTATACCATAAAAAAAAAAAAATATATATGTATACTACCGGAACATGTTAGTACTGGCCAGTTTTTGATCTTAGTGGCTTAAGCAGATATTTTTTATATTTCTTGGAATTAAATTAGTAAGGCCCCCAAAAAATATCTTCAAATAATATATCCATAAATGTTTAAAAGATCTCAGAGCACTATAGAAGACACCCGACAGAATACATTTTCTGATATGATTCACATTTTCTGCGCCGTTTAAATTATTTAATCATTAATCTTCCCGACTGCCGCAATCCGAGCCGGGTAATATTTTAAAGAGTAAATCTAAATAATGATAATGGCGACAAAAAATGTTCGGTGCTTCGTGTTATATCCCACTGGCGATAAAGTGACAGAGTGCAGAGAGAGTGAAGAAACAGTTTTGTATTATGGCGTTAAGACACAGGAGACTTTTAGACCTCCCTCTCGACGGATCTCCACCTTGTCGTGGTGAGGGGGCTTAGTAGGCGTGGCTTGGACAACCACGGTGAACCAAGAGGGATTCCGGGTGGGGACGTGTCGGGTGGGCTTCGCTGGGACCCGCTCTGGATGCGTCCATGGAGGAGAGGTCGCGGGAGGAGAGGTGTTTCGGTGTGTCATTGCCGTGCACCCTATCTCCCGCGACGTAACGGGGGCGCACCGTCTGTTGCGTTAGCGGTGGGGCCGCAGAGGAAGAGGCGATGAGGTGTGTCGTTGCCGTCCTCCCTGTCCTCTGCGGCCGTTTAATGGCTGGTCCGCCGCCCAGCAGATGGAACCAGCCAATGCTGGAGGTCCTCCACCCGTCCCTCTGAATCAGCAGATGGCGGCGTGGATTCGGACGACCGGCGTGGTGTGCTCCGTCGGAGCATTGGGACCAGGGGTTATGATGGGAACCTGACCCCATAGCACATTTCCAACGTGGAGTTAGGGACTGTTCAAAGGCAGCCGGAAAGTCCCTAAGAAGGAGGAGTCTGGCCTTTTCACCGAGGTCAGCCTGTCGCTGGAAGCGCCCTGTTGCTTTCAGATCCGGGGCGCTTCAAAAAAAAGGAGACTTTTAGACCTGGCGACCAGCGACTTTGCGACTACATTAATGCAGTCGCAAGATTTAGTGACTCTGCGACCGGTCGCCGTAGAATTGTGCGACAGTGATGCGACTGCCTCGATGTTAATTCACATACATTAGCGTCTAAGTCGCCGCGTCTGGTGTCTTGAAGCGTGCGCTCCCGCGTCTAGTCGCTGCATTCAGCTTCTATAAAGTGTGTAAATCGCCGGACGCGTTATAGTTTAAACTCTCTGGTAGCTTAGGCGTTCTTCTGGAAGGTCGCGAGGGGTATTAGTTAAGAATTTTGTATAACGTTTCACATAACGGGCAGAAGCTTCCCATTGGTGAAAAAAGTATTAAAGATATCTTAATTTAGTATTATTAATAAATTTCTAAGGTAACCCAGTTATAGTTGTTTGCATTCATCTGAAGTATGAATATGCTAGGTTCGTTTCATAAATCCATCTCAAACGGATATCTAAGTCTAAATTGGATACACAGTAGTGAAATTCCGTTCAACCTACCTGAATGTTGGTCCAGGAACGTATGTACATACATTGTAAGTAGATATTCTGAGAACAATACAATCTGCAGACAATCCGGTAACACATACATGGCGGATACAAAATCTCCATTACTAAACCAAATTTCTAATTACCTGTATTTAGTTGTGATTCTTTCTAGCCTGGATCACTGTGTGTTTCTACATAATATGTATAATAAGGTATGCAAGAGAAGAAAGAAAAGTTTTATTCATAGCCCATTTAGTACCATCCCCACAATAATTCGAATTAAATTTTAAAGTCATTAAGCGCTACATATCTTTGACTTTGCAATAAAAACTAAGAAGCAAAGAAAATTTTTGCTTTTTTTCAAGCAATATTAAGTCGATGTCTAATGTCTGCGACAGTGTATTTTATGTGAAAATCGCATAATAAAACCACTTCCTTCGGACTTTATCGCGGTATTTTTATTCCAAATGGGACATTTCCGGATACTTTCGCGGTCAAGGGAGGACTGCCATAAAAATAGTTTTATTGCAACGCCATTACCGCTCCTTAAGAGCTAAGAGATGTACCTGAATCAGGGCAGAACGACTAGGGAAGTATCTTTCAGTTACATAATTATCTTTAGAATGACTACTCTCTTTCGTACGGTTACGGTACGGTTGAGAAAGAAGATAGCTATAAATTGCATACTAATTTTGTATATCTAAACTACAAAATATAAGTTGGAAACATTTTTTTTGTCTATGAAATATGGTAAATTAGTATTTTTCTATTATTGCGGTTACAATAATACAAACAGTTGTTTCTAATGATAACAAAATGTCCGTGTCCTATTACGTGACAGACGGATCTACTTGTAGAGAAGGACGACGCATCTTCGTATTAATCGTAGACGGTAGAAACTTAGTATACAGACTACCAAATTTTTGGTTCAACCCTTTGGAAAAAAACATTTCGAGTAGGTTGTTTGGCTCTGTACAGGTTATCTACCACCCAACCTGGTTACATTTAGTAATAGTAATAGCCACCAGGCTTTGGTGTAATGTAGTTGTAGCCGGCATGATATCGACTAGACCTGGTATTAGCCGCTAAGGTTTAGCTGGATCTAGTTCTAACCGGAAAGATACCGGCTAGATCTAGTTATACCCGAAAACAAGCTGATTCTAGATTTTGCCTAGTCAAGTGGATACACTAAGTTTTAACCGGCTAAAATTAGGTGTAGCCGCACTTTGGGTTTTAGCTGTAACATACACAAGAAAAACTCGCTTTAATATATAGCATTGTAGATAACAAAAGCCTTTACATTGCGTGGGGTCGACACTTATCATCTTATCAAGTTGGTCTAGCAAAAACTAATCAGCATTACCTTATTGATAGTTTCCTCCCCGGCCGGCCCAATTCAAACGCAATGCACCACGGAACTATCGCCTAATACTGATAACATAAATGTGTCAAATACATTTGTTTATATTTATCCTGAATGTTATTACTAATAAAGGATACACGTGTTTATCCTATGGCCAATAGATGCGGGGTCACCTCAAGGCAGTTGCGGCATTTCGTGAGGTTATAGTAGGGTAGGGTCTTCTCATTAGAGAGTTCAGAGTACTGCTGTACCGCTCAAACACACAGGGGTCTGCCGATTTCTTCACAAAAAAATTTTAATAACGTATGCGGAAATTCGAGGTATTTTTTGTTGAAAAACTTACTGGACTAGACAATATAATATTATTTATTATTAGTATTCTGTAAATAAACCCGCTTTGGTTTTACATAGATTTAGTTCTAGGATACGTAACCAAGGGATTAAACACACTTAGGTTAGGTTATACCAAATGATGTAACTACGAAGTGGCAAGTCGGCAAAATCCCACGGGTCCCCGGCCGGAACAGGCCCCCGGTCAGAGGAGAATCCCAACTAAAAAAAAAGGCTTCTCTATCTTTAAAATTTATCGGATGAGTCCCATCTGATGAATTGAACAAGGGGCCTTTAGCGGTTTAGTTACGCCACTGGTTATACCTATGGTTAGCCAGTTATTTAGTTTATTTTTTTAAAAGTAAGAGCCAGTTTTTCATTTAAACTCATGATATTCGATAACCAGATGGATCTGAACAATCGATCGTGGTCATACTTCAACCATGCGTGGCCGGAAATAATATTATCAATTTAAATTAAATTTTATATGACCCAAATATAGACTAGTGTTGTATTAAGGTGACGTTCACATACAATGACAAATAGTCCCCAAAAGATCATCTGGGGATCTACTAAATTAACGAATCACAAAAGTAGTCTCAGTAGTCTAATGTACTACAATCAGGTGAATTTTCGAAACTTTCAAACTTCATGTTTACTGGCGATTCATACGAGAAACAAATAGTACCTACTATTATATTTTTTATCAAGCAAAAAAAAATATAGTAGCAAAAAAACATCGGTTGTCTGTAAAGTCGATTTACTGACGATAGTTGAACGTGTCACGTCTTAAGAAAATACTGATGGAATGGTAGCATTTTTCAAAAGAAAATTTTAATTTCATTTGTTTAATAGATTTGTACGGTAATTGGAAATGGTATGTTAGATTGCAAGTTATTTGTATAGCAGATATATAGTTCGTCTAATGCATAACAGATGGCGTTATCACGTATCCTACATCGCGCTATAGCTTGCACAAATCTATTTGGTTAGGGTGTTCATACAAATACCTTACCGTGGTGTCATTAGATGTGACCAAGGGCCATCGGATCTAAAGTTTGACCGTGGGAACATGTAACTAGGTCCAATTTAAATTTTTTGTTCCTTTATTTTGCAAATAATCCTATAACATACAATTCAACAGCAATGTGCTTACGGAACGTAATATTGTTCGGTCAATCATTCATTCAAAACAAACAGGACATGTACAATATACATTTGACAACTAGGTAACGCCGCATGTTGTCAAGTTTTTTGGAACAGCCTGCTCTATCGATTTATAAGATATTATCACGTCAATAAAATATTGTATACTTAGAATGTATCTAAAGATTGTTGAAATGAAATTCAATTGAATTTAAGTAGCGTTATAATTTTTATTTCACAAATTTTTCATTGTTTAAATTAAATATAAACTTTTTCTTTGAAGAATAAGTGGCGGGTATCATAAGCAGGCAACTTGAAAATATTAATTCATCGTTTAGGTTGACAATTAAATCATCGACCTACCTGTGGCTGTGTGATGTATAACAATTATTAATACCAAAATCGATCATCGATTTGTGTCAGTAAAAATGGGTTATGGAACTATGGCTGCATATAAAAAATAGATTGTATTCTTATTTTAACAAGCCAAACAATAAATATCGGCCTCGATTGCAATTTATCTGAACAAAATTAAATTGTTAAAGGCTCCAATTGAACGAACATTGTTTCACATTAAAAAATTCATTTAAAGTTTTATCATGGCACTAATTATCTCGGTGACTTGCAGTTTACAAAACTGATGCCAAAAATAAACGACTGCTTGTCCCTTTGTACTATAATAAAACGAAATTACCTACTTTATAGAAACGTATTGTAGCTGGTCCACCTATGTTATGTAAATGTTTTATTTTGACGGTTTCAAATATAGCTTCAACATACAAGATCTTTATTGAAACCAGCCGGGATTGAAAGATGCCGCGGGCGTAGGAACATAATATCCGGACAGTCGACATTCACCGAAACCTCAAATTCAATATTATAGGTAGGCGTGAATTCTCCGTTCACTTTGAAGTGTGATGGACCGTGAAGCGATAAGAACTTACAGAGAGATTAAAAAGTTTAATCCTCCCCAGTAATGTTTACAAACAGTTTGGAATTGATTGAATTAATTTTGGATGGTGAATTTAATCTTCAGATCTTTTCTGCACTTATAACGGTCAAGATTTTGGAAGATCATAAGGAAAAAAATATTTTTATACCCCGACGCAAAAACAGGGGGGTGATGTTACTTATGACGCACGTTATATGCTTCGTCTAAAAATATAGATTGAAATTGACTTCAATATCTGTGTATGTGTCTGTTAGTGGTATTATCGCTCTCAAATGGACAAAACGATTTCGGTGAGATTTTTTGTGATATTAAGAAAAATTTTCACTGGGAAGTAATCGATACATCAGTTTGAAGAGTAAAAAAAAGCTCTTTCCTTATTGCATAATCTTTTAAATTTTTAAATTATACAGTTATAATTGAATAGGTTTCAAACGACTACCTACGTAGTTGGAGTCTAGAAATGATTTATTATCATCATCATCACCAACAACAGTCGGAAGACTTCCACGTCTATAAACTTTCTCGCATGCGCGATGAGTGTGAAAGTGAATGAGTCATGCTTTTTCGTGCTTGCATCCGGTGTTCATCGATTTATTACCATGTTGAAATATTTGTAGTTTTATATTCATCTTAATTTAGTATGTTCGTTAATACTTTGTTTTAATAATATGGAGAAAAGTAATTTAGACATCAAAAATAGCGAACGCTGAAAAATCTTTTGCGTGTTGCCAAAAAGTAAATAATAAATTGGATTGCCACGTGTTCCATCCCCGCAGTGCAGCCTCCGCCCTTAATTATTATGTTCGTCAGTGGCGCTGGACCTAGGGTTTCGTTAACGAAATCCAGACAACCGAAAATGAATAATTGTGATGGCAGATCTCCACAATTTTTTTCCGTGATAAAATTTAGGACTTTTAGTGGGGTTCAATATCCGAATGGTAGAAACGGAACCCTGTCACTTATCCGTAAGTAAAGGCTTCAGTTTTGCAGCATTTTTTTTTTGCTTATAACTTATCATATGATGAGATTTAATTGTTGACGTTCAAAAAGTAATTTCTGTAATTCTATTTTGAATAAAAACTTTTTCATATCATTTCATGATAATGATGATCAAAATTAAAGTATTTTAGTTAACAATCTATATTTTTAATGGAACCATTTAAAGTCTGTCACACCGGACACCGTCAGATAACATCTACAAGGGTCCAATCAGATAAGTCTATGAAATTAGTAGCAGTCGGACGGTCGTGTCTAACGTCACTGGCATTTCGTTATCGATAAATAAATTACTAAAAGAGTTGGATACAGACAACGAAAATTAAAGCTTATTTTAGGAACGATCTGCCCATTTCCGCAGATAACATATTCAGTTTTAGACCGCGTCAGAAGCAGGGTAGTCTTCATTTTTGAGCGTCTGTATACAGTTTTGAAGAAAAACTTATTTACGCGCCCTTTATTTAGGGAGTAAGCTGGTCGAAACTCAAATTCGCTTTATTGTATTTAAAATATAAAGCGCACACATTTTTTGTACTATCCTACAGCATGAAAATCTTATACTATGAAGTGTCGTTAAATGTGTTTTGATAGTGCAATTGATATTTGGTACTTGTAATAAATGCGTAAGTCACTCGTGTGGGCGAATGGAACCGCTCCGGTGTTGAGATTCAAGATGTAATGATAGATATCGTAATACATTACCAGTAACGTATTACAAAAACTGATCCGACAAGTGTAACAAAAGAGTTTATCTACACTAATGTTGTAACATTCTACTTATGTTTCCAATACTTGACTTATAATGACTACTGTTATAGGTCAGACAACAAAAAACTCAATTTGACATTATGTTATATTATCCAAATCGATATCGTAAAATCTCATTATAACACTGTGTGAGAGCGAGAGGGAGAGAAAAATGGTGAGAGAGACGTATGTCAAAATCCTTAACAGCGCGCGCTCGCTCCTGATTGGCCCAGAGCGCTGCAGCTGCGCTCTCATTGGTTCAATGCCAGCTTGCGAAGGATTTGCGAGAAAGAGACAAAGCTCTACAAAAAAATGAAAGCAAAAACTGAACGCCACAGACGACGAATAATCTACTGTTTAGTAGAAATTTAAAAGTAAAGTCATGTGATTTTTTCACATTATATTTCAACATTGAAGCTAGTATTTTAACATTGAATTATAAAAAGTAAATATTTACGCGCCGCAATTTTTGCAATCAAATTAAAGTATTTAATAAAAATATTTATTTTCAAGAACATTTTAAATCGTCGGTCAAGCAGTCGTCGCCACGTCGGTCGGTCAAACAGTCGTCGCCTTGTCGGTCAAGCAGTCGTCGCCTCGTCGGTAAAACAGTCGTCGGTCGGACAATACACGTACCTACTTACGCGTGAATTTAATGTTTCGCAATGTTTGATTAATTGATTAATTGCATTAGTGAAGATAAATTAGTGTATGCAACTGCATATAACACGGGTATTAAAACACTCGTTAGGTACTATTTTGAAACTCGCGTGAACGCTCGTTTCAAAAAGTCAAACTCGTGTTTTAATACCCTTCTTTATATGACAGTTGCATAAACTACTATTTCGATCTCATCATCATCTCTAGATGGCCCGCCCACGGCCAATCGACTCCTTGCCTCAATTTATCGTCACATGTACTCTTGAAGTAATCTATTGACGCTGATTACTTCTATTATTAATGTTAAATGATTTAGAAATTTGGAGATTTTCTCTTTATAGTAGCCAGGCTGAACGAATGAGGCGAATGAATTGAAAAATATAAAGTTCAAGTCTTAGGTTCAAGTGATAAAAATATATCAATGTCACTTGCGTTATCGAAGGAATCTAAGGACCGTTGAAAATAATGTAAATTAAATTATTTTCATTATTTAATTGACTAAATTGTACTTAAAAGTATAAAAAAGTAGAAACAAGCAATTGAGACCAAAAAATAATATGTTTTGATCTAAATGCAAAAGTGCAACGTTGTCAACTGTCAGTTTTAAGTGAATGACAACTTAAAGTGAAAATTGAAATTCGACCTCCAGATGACCGCCACGTACTCAGAAACCATATCCACCACTTTAAGATGGTATCAAGAGAGCCATTTTGGCTGCAATTTAGCATAGCTATCTTTTACTTGCGGATTAATTAATTACTTAATAATTATGGAAGCAAATAAACGTCTGTATTGCTATAAGTGAATTTATCGGATACTAGCTTAAATATTTATGGCCCAATCAACCAATAAAATGTCTTTCGCGAGGGAATGACACGGTCTAGGGATCAAGCACTTAGCATTAGTACATCTGAATCCTTTCTACATAATTATAACAGAGCCACAGGTTTTACAACAATGAAATATAAAAACTAGACTTAGTAGTAATAGACTATTCCTGAATAGAAACGACGCAAAGTTGATGTGTGCGAGTCGCATAGTTTATATATCTCAGTAAAGCAAAATGTCCGACAATAATTTATATATTATAACATTGTAGGAAGCAATCCCTGGCTCCAAGAGATTGATGTCTCGGACACAACACACCCTTTTTAAGAAAGGGTACGATGTGAATTATATCTGCTATATAAGAAAACAATTTTACATCCAAACGGTAATGAAGTATTATGTCGCGTGTGATAACCGAGGTCAATCTAGGTTTTTTGAAAGTAGCCCTTTGTAGCTCGAAGGGAATTTCAGTAAAGACGACCAGGGATAGCAATATGTCCAAATGTCAGCATCAAACGACGCCTTCTATTAACAAGTATAGACGCTTCTATATTATTAGACTAAAATAATCGTTAAATGAGAATCTTCTGACAGTCTTAAACTGCATGTAGAGTCCGCGCCACTAGCGCGTTCATTAGCCGCGGCGCTGCGGTCTCGAAACATAATGTTGCTAGAAGTTGGATATTGAAATACCCCATTAATATTTTTATTGCGACACACATTAAAACTAATGTACTATTTACATAAGTTCTCTGTGACAGTCGCCTATGTACCTATTCTGTCCTTTATAATTTTAGAGTTTAACTCTACGTATCTGCAAAAAAAATACTAACTGAAACATGTCAATATAACTTATGCAAACATTTTGCAATCGTTGATAAAAGAAAATTAATATGATTCCATTTTGTTTTATAACAATAATAATTAAGAATGAATAACTATTTTTCAAGAAGAGTGCGATTCTGTTCCTTTTCTATTTTGCTAATTGGGCAAACCGTTTTTACAAAAACATCTGAATTCATAAAAATATCTATGACTCTTAATATGCTAATAAATATTTTATTCAAATTCATTAGATAACATACCAGGAACGTCCATCTCACGTCAACCTAATCTGTAAATAATATTCATAAAATTTTGTATGATGACACGTTCACTAAAATATAGAAACCAAAAATGTATAAAGTATGTAATGAGGTTGCTAATACGTCACAATATATTTTGCCAAATACACAACGAAACCATCAAGAAAATTTTGCTCTTTAATTATGCAAATATGAATACGTTTGCAACTCTAAAATTTGCCTGTCATGCGTGCACATGACACTCATAATAAAAACACTGTTGACAACCAACACTTTGGCACACCTATCAGTTTTAGCGTAGTACATATAACTCAATGGTTTTAGCTCCAATTTTGTCGCAAGACTTCAGTCGTGGCGCGGACATCATAACTGAATTTTACAAAACTTTAAGAAAGTCTAGTTTGTTAATATTTTTTCTTTTTTAATAAAGTTTAATTAATTTGTTGAAACAATTAATTGATGTCTAAAAAGTTTAGGTTTGCACCTAGTACGAAAATAACTAACTTTTAATGAAGCACCTGACTTGTTTGCAGAGCATCTCAAGCGTCTGTATTGAATTATGAAGGCTTTTTTAAACCTACGGGTTACGTAACGGTTCTATTTGTATAATATAACGAGCTTTATGCCACGGTCTTGTCCAGGAAAATTTGAACTCCATCGTGATATAGGGACAAAAAGTTCAGACATTATTTACTCGGTATTCTAGTATCTACCAAATACAAAAGCATCATTTCAGAAGAATTTGACTGTAAATACCGCGACATCAAATTTCGAAACAGTACAATCGTAAATGGCGAATATCCAGTAAGGAGCAATGAGTTTTCATGTTTTCGCTTCGCCACAATACAATACACGTAAAAATTATGAAAATTAAAAATGAACTGCTAAAAAGAAATATAAAAGAAACATTTGTAATTAAAACTTCACAACAACATAACATAGACACATTGAGTTATATGTACTACGTACAATAACTCAATGCATAGACAACACACATTGAGTTATTATTACTACGTACGTAGTACATATAACTCAATGACAACACATTAGAAATATTCCAATAAAAGAGATTTAATTATTACATCTTCAAGTTTTCTAATAATAACTCAATGCATAGACAACACACATTGAGTTATTATTACTACGTACGTAGTACATATAACTCAATGACAACACATTAGAAATATTCCAATAAAAGAGATTTAATTATTACATCTTCAAGTTTTCTTCTCCTTATACATTTTTAAATATAAAACAGCGTTAAGAAAGTCTTGCCTGTTGTTGTTTATGAAACTACATAAAATATATTGCACAACAAGAAAGTTAAGACGCTGAACACTTTATTAACATCGTTTCTAATTTATTTAATTTATGCATACGGGGATTAACGCGAAACATACCGTTATTTCTCCTGACGTTTCGACCGGGTTGCACCGACCGTAGTCACAGGATGACTGAAGCAGCGGTGTTAGGGCTCCGTCGGCGCGGTAGAATCTTCGTCTACCGGCATCGGCAACATATTAATTTTTCTCCATGTACCGTCGCACACAACACTGACACTGTCACTTAATTTTCGATTTTTAATCGTCGTGAATTTTATCACACACAAGTCCTTTCCGCGGATCGCCATTATCACGCAAGAATGGTACGCGATTGAAATTAGAAAGCACCCAAATAATTTTAATCGGGAGGACGGCCTAAAATTATCACCGACATGGAATCCAGTGGTTGCAAAAACAAAACCTCCCTGTGATCAGTCGGTTAAAAATCGAAAATTAAGTGACAGTGTCAGTGTTGTGTGCGACGGTACATGGAGAAAAATTAATATGTTGCCGATGCCGGTAGATGAAGATTCTACCGCGCCGACGGAGCCCTAACACCGCTGCTTCAGTCATCCTGTGACCACGGTCGGTGCAACCCGGTCGAAACGTCAGGAGAAATAACGGTAACATTGCGTTAATCCCCGTATGCATAAATTAAATAATCATGCAACGCGAAAGTTTCTAATTTAGCTCTATATCCTTACTAATATTATAAATGTGAATGTAAGTTTGTTTGTTACGCTTTCACGCCAAAACTACTAGACCGATCATTATGAAACTTTGTACACATATTCCTGGAGGTATTAGGAAATAACATAGGATACTTTTTATCCCGAAAAAATGTTCCTGAGGGATGCCATGGAATGATTTTCCACGATATCGAAATTTACGCGGGCGAAGCCGCGGGGCGCAGCTAGTTTTTAATATAAATTTTATACATTGAAATGCTCGAGGCTATTATGAAATACTTTGCTAAAAGTAACTAAATCAAAATAATATTGCAACTGCCGACATCATTAACAGTTCGCGTTCGCATTAAGAGGCGCGTTAAAACAACAATACATATTTACTATTTTGCCGAATTTATTATTTTGAAGTAGACTCGGGCCGGTACGAATTGAATGTGACTGTACATATATCATATAATACCTGCTTACTTATTCCGTCGTATCCATTCATTTTCTTGTAGTACGTTTTTTATGGGTTTCCCAGTAGATACAAATTTCACTGTTTTACAGCTAGCCTTATTGGTATTCGGAACGGTAAATTATTTGGAATAAGATCTTTTGTAATTAAAAAAGAATTATTACAAGGGTGTCCTAAATTTCTGCCGCTAACATGAAAGGACAACGCGACGCTTTAATGTGGTAATTTATGGTAACCCCAATTTCTTTGGCCTATTAAATGTAAATTTTAGTTGATTAAAATTTGAGAATAATTTATTTATCATACTAACAAACCTAGTTTTAATTTAAAATATTGTTAACAACTAACCAAGTAAACTTGTACTCTGTAAAAAGTAAGAAATAAAAAGGCTTATTTATTTATTTATTAAATGTAAATCTTCAACTCCCGGCCCCGCCACTGCAATGTGGATCAAGGCGCGTTTTCATACGTTTGACACTTCCATGCCCGCGCCCGCGCCCGCGCTAGGCTCGCAGTGTGGACAGGCTGTTATTTAAGACGACGATGTTTCAATTGAACATGTTTTTAAGGGAGTCCAATTGAACAAATTAGTTACTTTGAGGCAGATTTTAAGTTTGATTGGCCACGTTGCCCCAAATCAACTTCATTAAGGGTCGCCATGAGAGGAATCGTACATATAGCTGATGACACCGCCGCAATTGATGGCGATACTTTCGCGTTTCGTGTGGCTTATGAATTTCTCGTGGCCCTTTGGAGAGGATTTTTCATTTTAGGCCCTCTTTTCTATTGTGCCCTGTTTCGAGGGCATAGAATTATGTAGTTGTCTAGTAGGTAGGCACCACAAGTAACCAGCTTATAGTCAATATAAGAAGTGTCACGTATGTAAATGCTATGTAGGTAAAATATTGCATCTGTCTATGCATCAAATAGAAGGATTTGAACCATGACAAGTGTATTCAAAAAAGGTGTTGGAATTTAAAATCGATGAGGGATATGTTATAGGGTAAAGAAATTAGGGTGACCATAATTTGCAACAGTACAGCGCCGCGTTGTCCTTTCGTATTCAAGTATTCAATAAATCTTTTGAAAGGACATTTACCATTTTTGTATGGGAGGTGGACCAATTGCTGCCCAGAATGAAGACAAAAAGAACAAACTGTACCATACATTTTGTTCCTCGGGCCAATACTAACATGTAAACCAAAGCGCATCAAAATCTATCCCAGGAGTCAAGAGAAAAAAAATGTTTTGTTTTGAATTATTTATTTAAAAAAAAACGATTTTAAGAAAAACATGTAATAAATAAACGTTTTTTATGTGTAACAGCTACAGAATATAAGACAAAATATAAAATACTGCATAATCATACAATAATTACTAAATCATCATCGTCGTCATCATAGAAAAAAAAATGTTTTTGTTGAAAACATCTTTTTTTACAGAATACTCATTAATTCTCTGTTATATTGTTATAAAAATGTTTATTTATTGTTTGTTTTTGTTAAAAACATTTTTTTTCGATGATGACGACGATAATGACTAATAATTATTGTATGATTATGCAGTATTTTATATTTTGTATTGTATTCTGTAGCTGCTATAGCTACAAACAATAAATAAACATTTTTATGTATTTTTTTGTATTATAAAATAATTATACAATAATTACTAATCATCATCGTCGTCATCGATAATAATTCTATCTAAGAATAAAGCAGGCAACTTATCACGTCCTGGTGCCTAGCCCACCCTAAAAACCATACTAAGCACATGGTGTGCGCACAACAGCCGATAGTCCTCCGACCCGTAAAACATGTGCAACAATAGTTCCTTATGGCTGCCAGTCCGGTATTTCTGGAATCGACTAATATATACGAATGGTAGACTTAAGACGATATATGTCTACTTCTTAAGTTAAATCTGAAGAGGTGGACATTTTCAGACAGCATATTAAATGTTGAGAAATCGCTTAAATCTCTGTTATATTGTTGGATAACAAATGTTTCTACATTTCGTATATGCTCGCTATAGTAACTCGAAGCGAGTTTATTTTGGTATGTACCAACTGCGAATAAAGTCAATTCCTCAGCGGTGAGGACTGGAAATATGTTGACATTGTTCTGCACAACATTAACGTCATCAAAAGCGACTCTGTTTCGGTTCAGTCTTTTGAAATCGACGTAATCAGCCAAATCATTATTAGAGTCCATCCGCTCTCTTACTATATTGATGAATTGAACGTTGATGAATTGTTGTAATTGAACGTGTTAGATGTGTATTGTCACATTTTGGAGAGAAAACACGTCTCATAAACTATTTAATGAAAAATAATTATGAAAAAACATATTTATTTATTTCTATATTTTCCAGGGGGGGAATTTTTTTTAAGTATTTTTTCTTAATGTATATTAATGCTAGGATCCCATTGCAAATACATTCATTCCTAGGCAGCACTTGGTCCAAAAATGGTCAATGTCCTTTCAAAAGATATTATTCTAAGAGTAAAATTCTGTAAAGTAGATACAAATTTAACTATAAAGTTAAAATCTACTTCAAATATATACAAATTATTCGTGCAATACAAAATGCTAGCTGCGTTAAATGCACAAATAACCATAACTTCAAGGAAGTATTATAATTATGATATAATAGCTGCGCCACGCGATTTTACCCGCGTAAATCCCACAGGAACATTTTTCGGGACAAATATTATG